>JAHKKF010514129.1:4509-19274 GCA_019740295.1 Labeo calbasu | reverse complement strand
CTCAGGAAACCTTTGCAGGTGTTTTGAGTTGATTAGCTGATTGGCATGTCACCATATTCTAATTTGTTGAGATAGTGAATTGGTGGGTTTTTGTTAATGTGAGCCAAAATCATCACAATTAAAAGAATCAAAGACTTAAACTACTTCAGTCTGTGTGCATTGAATTTATTTAATATACGAGTTTCACAATTTGAGTTGAATTACTGAAATAAATGAACTTTTCCATGACATTCTAATTTATTGAGATGCACCTGTATACCTATGAAAGTTGTTTTACAATATGTGACTATTACTGTCGTTGTTTTTATTATTGTTATTATAATATTCTAATTAGTTTGGCTTCCTAAAACACTAGTGTGAATGTAATTTAGACTGAGACAGTATATCACAAATAAAAAGAGGGTTGAGTCCCCTTTAAAGTTCAGGTACAAGTCAGTTTTTTTTTTTGAATAAGTTTTCTTAATTAAGAGCATGGGTTAGAGCTCTTAATTTTGAACTCTCAGGGTGCATTAGATAGAATACTTTAACTTCTTCAAATGTACAAAACTTTCATTTTTTCCAATTCTTCATTTGTTATTTTTTTTTTTAAATATTGCAATAAATATCGTATCGTGGACTTCATGTCACGATATTATCGTATTGTAAGATTTTGATATTGTTACATCCCTAATAATAGATAATCCCTAATAATAGACAATATATTTATACCTTTTCTCATTTGTACAGTGCAAGAGAGATTTAAGTCGATTAAGTCCAGTTGACCCTTCGCAAAGGCCCGAGCCCTGTGGCGCTCTCATGACTCACATCATGTTCTTACGCAGTGAAAAATATATTGCGGCAACAGAGGATGCTGACAATGTGTCGACAGACAAGACAGAGCATGTTACTTTTAGTATGAAACAAAATTTTAGGCTTCAAATTTTGGGTTTTAAAAGTAATTCAAACAATAAATACCATTTTTGGGGGGGTTCTTCAATGTGTCGTGACAGATCGCTGTAGCGCCTCAGTTCAAGCAGCACGTGAACCGTTAATCTCTTTTTTTTTTTTTTACTAGTTATAGCACAAAATAAACATGAATGAACATCAAAAAAATCTTGTTTCAACCTCGGAAAGACGTCAATGCACAACGTATTTCAAGTTCAAGTCCATCAATGTGAATCAACTCTCCTGTCTGGTTTGTTTGTTGGATAAAATGGCAGATTCAGCAATATGATTGGTCAGATTGCCTGTCAATCAAACTCCCGGCAAATGATCCGGTACAAAAATGAATCTTCATGTGTCGCAGAGTGAGATAGTTGATGTATACAGTAAAAAAATATTGTTTTTTTTAGAATATCTGTAGTATACTATAAAATAGTGTAAAAAATATAAAGTAGTAAAAACTTAACAGTAACAAATGTGACCGTGGACCACAAAACCAGTCTTAAGTAGCATAGGTATATTTGTAGCAATAGCCAAAAATGCATTGTATGGGTCAAAATGATTGATTTTTCTTTTATGCCAAAAATCATTAGGATATTAAGTAAAGATCATGTTCCATGAAAATATTTTGTAAATTTCCTACCGTAAATATATCAAAACTTAATTTTTAATTAGTAATATGCATTGCTAAGAACTTCATTTGGACAACTTTAAAGGCAATTTTCTCAATATTTAGATTTTTTGCACCCTCAGATGTCCTAACAAACAATCAAACATCAATGGAAAGCTTATTTATTCAGCTTTTTAAAATCGTAGTGTCAAAAAATGGACCCTTATGACTGGTTTTCTGGTCCTGGGTCACATATTAATAATAATACTAGAAATAATAATAGCGTTGATAATTAAATTATAATACATTTAATTTTATATTTTGTTTTAGATTTTTATAAAATATACTGAAATAATTGTTTTAATATTATATTTTTATTATGAATAATTTTATTTAAAAGAATTAAGACGTACTGCAGTATCAATATTTAAATTGCTCTTTAACAATATGCTGCTATTCAGCACATTTCAGCAGTTTTGGAAGTGTAATTCCATTGGGATGCTAAATAAAATTTATGTAAATTTGCGCTCTTTAAATGGTAATATTTAATTATCCTTGAAGATCCAAAAGGATGAATTTGTGCATTTTTGAACAATATGAATAGGTCCCACTTATATTAGTTGTCTTTACTTACCATGTACTTGCATAAAAAAAAATAGTGTTTATTTTGTACTGCAAAACATGTAATTGTATTTACAGAAATTAATTACAGGTTTAATTGTAAAATGCAAAAACATGTATGTACACATTATGTGCATTACATCAAAAGGTTAAATGTACATAGTAGTTGAAGACACATAATAGTGTGGCTCAGTGAGGACAGTTAATTATTTGAAGCTATTATTTTTGTTTTCTTTGCACACAAAAAGTATTCTTGCAGCTTCATAACATTACGGTTGAACCACTGATGCCACATGGACTATTTTATCGATGTCCTTACTGCCTTTCTGGGCCTTGAACGTGTCAGTTGCATTGCTGTCTATGCAGGGTCAAAAAGCTTTGTGTTCCGAATAGTCTTTATTGTGTATTATATAGTTGATTCAATTATACTTGCATCTCAGTGCGTGCATGTTTGTTTGAGGGTCTGTAAATGTGTGCGCACCACCTGGTGTTATGTTTCTGAAGGTTGCTTGTAGGGGTGACAGACAGGAAGCAGGCAAAGAGCCTCTTCCTGTGTTGTAAAGAGCAGGAGATTGGGTGGCCGCGAGGTGTGGATACCAGCTCGAAGGCCTGCCACCGGCTCCGGTGACAAGACGTGACATGACGGAAGTAAATTGCTAAAGATAGAATGGCCCAGGGGAAGGTTCACTTTCCACCGGGAGAGCTTTGAGAAAGATAGCCTTACGCAGAGAGAGAGTGACTTGCCATCCACAAGCAAAAAAACAAGAGCCGTCAGCAGGAAGCGCTCATTGATTTGAATCGCATGGCACTAGGAAAGACATTCGATGCATTGTTTGTGCATTTTGAGCTGTTTACACTACCTATACAGTGAAGCATACAGTACATAACACCTTGTCTTTGCTGTAATGTAGGTGGTAAAGTGTTGAAATATGTGTTATGGTTATGCAACAGCAGTCGTGTTATCGCAAATTTCCTTTTGTTATGTGGGCGGCATCAGCTCTGGTGCTATTGCACCTTTTCTGGATTCTCTTGAGAGCGCAAACTGAGGCAGATAATAGAAAAGGTCAGTGCGAAAGTCTCATCCGGCCCATAATCCCTTGCGCTGACCCAGGGACCTCAGACGGGGACTCCGGCAGACAAACAGGCGCTCGCACATCAAAGACACAGGAACCTGGGCAGGTTCATCACTTATTCAGTGTCGGGCGCGCCCAGAACCCAGTGTGTCCGCCTTAATATTTCATCTGGTTTCTCGCCTATTGTGTCCGTCCGCCCCTCTTCCTTTCTATTTCCTCCATTAAATGTTGTTTTTGGTCCGTCCCTTTCATCTCATGTTTTATCTGCGGCTTTTCGAGTTCCACCAAAGGCTATTGACCCCTCTTCTAGAATAGAGCCGTTCCATCCATTGAGTCACACTGGCACTTTAACTTAATGGCTGATCTCACTTCCTCCATTAAAGCAGATGGTTCCTAAACAGTCCAGACCTCATCTTAAGTACCTGTCAAAACGGAGCACCGTCACATTAAGTGTAGAGTTGAAAGAACCTTATCAGAATCTGGCTTCGAGTCTGTTTTTTCTCTTTCACCTGACATTTCTCTCTCTCTCGCTCCATGAGCTCTCTCTCAAGGGTATATGGTGGCCCGGAGGGGCATAGCTTAAAATACGCTGACAGTCCGTCGACATTGATACTAAAAATAGTGGGCCTGTACTATTGCAGGTAACAGGGACACCTCAAAGGCAAACGGTGAGCTGCGCTCCTAAAATTCACTCACTGTGCTGTCCATCTACACAATCCCTTCCATTCAGATATTGTTCTACGGCAGAACAGGAAAATTGTAGTTTTAAAATTGGAGCTTTTTTTTAATATGTATTTGAAATATTTTTTATTTTTATTTTTTTAATTTAGTTTATTTACTAAACTTCATTTTAAAACTTTATTACTTTAATTTGCAGTAAAAGCTTCCAATTATTAATGGTACTTTTCAGTGCTCACCAAGGCTGCATTTTTTTAAACAAAAATACAGTAAAAACAAAAAGTTCAGTAAAAAAAAAAGTAATATTGCTATTAGAATTTAAACATACTTCTCTGCTTTAATATAGTATATGTAATTTATTTTTATTATCAGTGTCTCTCAGTTTATTATTGATGTTATTGTTAATATAATTTATTATTTATTGTTAATATAATTATTATTATTCATGTTGAAAACAGTTCTGTTGCTTAAGATATATATATATCATTTGTTGTATCATTATAAGTATCTTTAATTGCTGAATAGAAGTATTAATTCCTTAGAAAAAGCTAAATCTACTGACCCCAAACTTTTGAAAAGCAGTGCATTTTTTTAATTATTTTATTTTATTTTAAATTATTTTATTTTATTTTATTTTATTTTATTTTATTTTATTTTATTTTATTTTGTTTTGTTTTGTTTTGTTTTGTTTTGTTTTATTTTTTTTTTATTAGTGGCAACAAAATTAATGTTTGTGGAAACCATGATTTTTCAGTATTCTTGGATGAATCAAACATTTAAAAGAACAGTATTTATTTCAAACAGAGATTTGTCATATGTTGTATTATTGTATTAATTCCTTAATTAATTAATTCCCCAAACTTCTAAAATGCAGTGAATTTTATTTTATTTTATTTTATTTTATTTTATTTTATTTTATTTTATTTTATTTTATTTTATTTTATTTTATTTTATTTTATTTTATTTTTTATGACCAGTGGTTCAGAAATTATACATATTTAAATTAATTATTAACCATTACATTAACACATTTATTAATCATTATAATTAGCTTTCCCTACATTTAAAAGCATATTAGAAACAGTTGTGTTGCTTATTATGTTTGTTGAAAGCATGATTTTTTTTTTCAGTATTCTTTGATTAAATCAATAATTCAAAAGAACGGTATTTATTTGAAAGAGACATTTGTTGTATCATTATAAATGTCTTTACTGTCTTTACTTGCTGAATAGAAGTATTATTTATTTTATAAAAAACTAAATCTACTGACCCCAAACTTTTGAATTTTGTTTTATTTTATTACTTTTATTTTATTTCTTGCTGAATAGAAATATTAATTCCTTAAAAAACAATCTACTGACTACAAACCTTTGAAATTTTATTTTATTTTATTTTATTTTATTTTATTTTATTTTATTTTATTTTATTTTATTTTATTTTATTTTACACATTTCAACGTAACCATTATAATAAGCTTTCCAGACATTTAAAAGCATACTAGAGACAGCTATCCTATTTCAACATTTTTACAGGGACTCATAAAGCTTATTACAAATTTTTTCACCGCAGCATTGAACCACCGTAATGGGAGAACAGATTAGCTGCTCAATACTTTCGAATGCATTTTCAATCCTTTATATGATGCTAAATATACGCTGCTCATGACAACAGGTTTGCACATTATAAGCACTTTTATGCCGTAAAGTGTTTGTTTGTGTTTGTGTTTTTAACAGCACAGCTACAGTATGGCCTCTTCAGAGCAGTGGAAGCTCAGTAAAAACATAGCAATTAAAAGCACGGGTCTTCCCTCCATGACCCTGTGCTTTAATAGAGAGGTGCTGCGTGCACGGTTTCGTGATTTATTTTGATGCTCCATTTTACTGTCGCTTTCCTCTTCACCTGTATGAGTTATTTTTAACGTAGCATGAATGGAAGGTGGAAGCGCCTCTGTGAACTGCGTAGGATGAGCTATCAAAACATCGCTTCTCACTGATGGAAAAAAATGAGCTAATTTTTCTAAGCTATGAAAACTAAACAAAAAGCAACCTACACATACTCTTGGTTAATTGGTTTTGTGGAAGTTTTATTTTTAGGTGGTGAAGAGGTGAGTTTTGGTTGGGTTTGTTGGTAAAATGGAGCTCAGGCTTAGATCAAAAAATGTTTCTCTCTCTTGGCATGAGTGTTTGAAATGAACAGGGGTAAGAAAACAAATCAGCTTCCTCTGAGCGAGAGTACAGGAGGGTCATGGGCTCCGGAGGTACAGCTGAAACCCAATGCTGGTAGGGGTTAGAGGGTAAGTTGCATCCCCCCGGCCCACCTGTTAGGAAGTCATTCATTTCTATTCCTACACCAGCGCTCTCTCCCGTTTCTCTCATCTCATTCACTGTGGCTGTTTACACTAGTGTGTTTTCATTTTAAAATGCAACTTTTGCTACACTTACACCTGTTGTTTAGACTACTCTGGCGTTTTCGAAAATGCTGCAGATCCTGTTTTAGTTTAAAAACTCAGGTTGCGTTTTAGTGTAAACTGACCAAAACGAAGACTTTTGAAAACGATGGTGTGGCTGCCTTCATTCGCTCTGCGTATCCTTCACAACCATGTAAACAAGAACATCATGCTCGTTGTACCCATAGACATGTATAGGTAGATGCCCCATAGGACTGTCCAAGCACGTAGACGTATCCGCCATCTAAATAATAGGGCATGTACTGTACATATCTGTGGTTGTACCTGCATGAATGGTCATGTGACATGCGTTTTCAGTTGTGTAGTGTGGATGGAGATTGTTTCTGAAATGCAGTGAAAACATCAGTGTAGACGAAGATCGTTTTCATTTTAAAACGCCTTTTTAAAATGAAAATGCACTAGTGTAAACAGGGCCTCTATCTCACTTTTCCTGATTCAAATGTTTCCCATCTTCCCCCAACGCTCTTTAGTTTTTGTGGGTCATTTTCAAAATATGGTAACACACATAACACAGAAATAACACTATTTTTTTCAGTTATGAACAATATTTAAAATATACAAGAAACCTTATTAAAACATGATTATATGGTAACTTTCTGTTAAATACTTAATATAAAAGTAAGTTGTCTATTTTAAATATTATATTATATTATATTATATTATATTATATTATATTATATTATATTATATTATATTATATTATATTATATTATTTATCTATATTCACAACTAAAAATGAAGTCAAATTATATTATTATTATTTTTTTTTGTTTGAACAAATGAAAAACTTAAAATGTGCCGTTTTTTTAATTTTTCAAATTTCAACTTTAAATTAAAAACCGATTGGACGGAAGATGCCCTGATGATCTGAGATACCTGTTTTGTTTTTGTTTTATTTGTTTGTATGATTTTTTGCATTTGTTTTGAGTATTATTTTGTTTGTTTTGTTTTTTTAACAATATTTTTAACTTGCCAGGTGCCTGAAAAACACACAAAACACTTTTTCGTCTGAGAATCCCATTTTATTTTGTTTTGTTTGTTGCATTAGTTTTAATGTGCTATCTTGGTTTGTTTTGGTTTTAATTTGTTTTGTTTGACAGTATTATTTTTTATTTGTATTTTTTTAAAAGCAATATGTTTAATTTGCCAGGTGCCTGAAAAAAAACATTGTCCCCTTCATCTGAGATACCTGTCGTTTTGTTTTGTTTTGCATTTGTTTTGACTGTATTTTTATTTATTTTTTAAACTTTTTTTTTTTTTTTTTTTTTGCCAGGTGCCTGAAAAACACATTGATACCTTTATTTGATATACCTGTTTTGTGTGGGATTTCTTGCATTGATTTTTGCATTGATTTATTGGTCTTACGCCGCGGCCCTCCCTGTCTCCTTCTCTCACACCAACCCTTTCCGACTGTTTTCTTTTCTCTTTTACGCAAACACCACACGCACGCCGACAGCACCACTGTTGCCTGTTTGGCGTCAGCTGGCCTCGGCAGCTCGCAATGAAACATGCGGGGAATGTCCGTGACCCTTTGAACCACAACCCCTCACGTCCCGCTCTCCCTGCCGCCCTTTCCTCCTCTCCTCTAAACCCCAACATCCACCTTCAGCCACAGACCCGCGAGGGCTGTCAGGCGCCTCTCTGCCGACCCGTCCGGGCCTTACAGGCTTAACCCCGCACAAGTCACGGCATTCTTCTTTGCCTCTGGGAAATGTGTTAGCATTACTCATTCTCTGTCCCATCTAACCCCTCACACCTACTCCCTTGAAGATGAGGGGAAGTCTTCGGGTTGAACCGGGCCAGGGGGGCTTTGACGGGAATTTTGAAAGGAGGCAAGGCCCAGCTAAAGTGCACTTAACCATAAAGCTTCACATTCCTCCCAAGGCCTCCTCGTGCGAGAGTAGCGACTACGCATTATTCACGTCTATCTCGAACACTCTCCAAATATGTGGTGTTAAGAGATTGAGGTCAGTGCAGTCCTTATCTCAGAGTGCGTTAAAGTCTGTTTACACATGACCTTTTAACCCCTCAAACAGTGCTTTAAATGCATTTCCTTGGTGTGATGTTCTGTTTTCACAAACTGGTAATTATAAAAAGACAAAAAAAGTATCTTTTTTGTTTTTGCACACCAAGATCTAGTTTTAAACATGAAAATTAAAAATCCTGCAGTGGTTTTCGAGTTATATGCTAAAATTCCTGTTGTCTTGCTGGCTCGCAATTAGCGACTAGCTCATTGTGCGTTGCAGTTTCCCACAGCTACTTTGCAGTTGATTTGGTATTACCAAGTTCGAAAGCAGATTATCCAGAATTTGTGTAGCAATGGGGTTTAACTTAAATTAAATCCCACACAGTGACCCTCTTGTTTCTGTGTGTTTGAGAATTTACCTACATTGCTTTCTGATGTTTGTAAGTGACTTGTTTTGCTGTTTTTAAGCTTGATAGCAAGCAGTAATTCAAAAGGAATTACACCAAAAAAATGAAAAGCTCTACAATGTGATGTGAAGTTAATATGAATTTAGCCTCGTGCACAGGAAGGGATTAGTGTGGGTTTTTTTTGGGTTTTTTTTGCTTTGAAGTAATTCATACATTGTGTATTATTCAGTGTTTGCATGCTAACCATCTCGTTCATACTGAATGAACTAAAGAGATGAAAATTCTGTCATTAATTACTCACCCTCATGCCGTTCCAAACCCATAAGACCTTCATTTGTTGTCTTAACACAAATAAAGATATTTTTGATGAAATATGAGAGTTTTCTGACCATGCATAGCAATGTAACTGATTCGTTCAAGGCCCAGAAAGGTAGTAAGAATATCATTAAAATCCATGTGACGTCAGTGCTTTAAAAGTACTGTGATGTTATGAAGCTATGACAATACTTTTTGTGCGCAAAGAAAACAAAAATAATGACTTTATTTAGCAATTTCTTCTCTTCTCTGTGTCTTCGACACACGTTCATGACAGTACCACAGTGCATTTTTTATGCTGACGAATGCTGAGGTATTTTGCATATATGAGAGTAATTTTATTGATGTATCATGGTTATATGATGTAAGAAATGACCAGGCAGGATGTTCGTGGCCAGCGTAGGGCCTCTTTTCCATCATGCCCGGAAACAAGATCACCATTAGCATAGAACTGACAGAAACCGCTTCAACCTGAGAAATGACCCAAGGTCAGAATCTCTCCATCTCTTTGCCCTGTTGCACTTTTTGCCTAAATCATTATTCAGAAATCCTTGGAGAGCACTGGAAAGGTACCAACTGGCAGCAGTTTTTGTGTGTCTGTTGTGTCAGAATGATTTTTGGAACTTGTGTGTGAGTGCATGTAGTTCACAAGACCGGCTGGCGTCATACTCCTGTCAAGAACTGTATATTATTTACTCTATCAAATACAGTATAAAGTAGAAAATAGATATTGGGCGAAAATTATGTACATATATGCATATTTTTTTCTCAATGTCTGAATTTTTAATAGATTTAAAGAGATAGGTCACTTAAAAAATGAAATTTCTTTCATTAATTACTCACCCTCATGTCATTCCAAACCCGTAAGACCTTAATTTTCGGAACACAAATTAGGACATTTTTAATGATATCCGAGATCTTTCTGACCCTGCATAGACAGCAACACAACTGACACATTTAAGGCCCAGAAAGGTAGTAAGAACATTGATAAAATAGTCCATGTGACATCAGTGGTTCAACTATGGAACCCAGCACGCAAAATGATTGGGTAATTTAACATAACTACCAACGATTCCAATTTCTAATTTCTAACTTAACTAGTGACATCCACCTCGAGTTAGCATATTCAGACACTACAGCCCTCTGAAATCTCATTATCCCTTCTTCGTTGGCCATCGCACGATTGTATTTTTAGAAACCTGCGCCGCTGCTGGGGGGAAAATTGGTTGCTTGCTTCACCTCCGCTTCCCCCAGATCTCTCACGAAGACTGCATTCATCCCACTCGCTCTGCCACTTTCTCTTTGTGCTATTTACAGACTGCCTCATGTGAGGGCAATGAGTTAGGAAACACGCTTAACAAGCGCTTCACTGATGTTCCTGATTTTGCACGGATCAATCGGATTAGCCAGAATCAAATTACATGATGCGCATCCCTCGAATTGACTGGCACGGCAGAAGTCATATGTCCTGCGATGTTCTCTCTGTGTTTTGGAGAGTTGACCCTGCCCTCGTTTCTTACTTTTGCTCAGATATGTTGAGGCTTCGCTTGGGAGTCTGAGGTTCATATACTGTATATTATACATAATGGAGGGTTTACATCATGAATGAAAACTGCATGAAGTTTAGACATAGGTAATCATTACTGCCTAGACAAACTATATGCTTTCAAATTACCACTCTGTCTATGTTATAGAGATAAGTAGGATGGTCATCTAGTCATCAAACAACAGCAGCGGATGATTTTAGAGATGTGGAGAGGATTTTAGCATGTTGGAAAGGAAAGGACGTGTAGCCAAGTATGGTGTCCTGTACTCGGAATTTGTGCTCTGCATTTTACTATTGTGCACAGTAGTGAACAAACACGTGGTATTGAAGGTGGAAGAGAGCGCTGTCCCCCCTGTCACTCACCCCTCTTACAATCCCTGCCGGTACCGAGACTCGAACCCGCGACCTTTGGGTTACCAGTCCGACCCTCTAACCATTAGGCCATAACTGTCGTGTTTAGTTATGCAGGTGAACTCCTTTTTCTTCAGGCCAGTAATGCAGATTTCTACTTGCCCTGCCAACATTTTCACTAACCTCAACATAAAAATATACTTCATATACTTTATATACTTTACTTTAAATAAAATTATAATTTATCTTTTTTTCTCTATGAACATTAAAATAAATTATTTTACACATTTTCAATGTGTATTTTCAAATTATTATTTCATATTTATTAATAAATATTTATTTTTGTATAATTATTTTTTCTAATATTTATTTATTTATTTTTTTAAATTATTTATTTTGCATTTTCACATTGATTCTTACTTATGCTACCAAGACTATTGTCATCTTGCAGTTTCAACAAAACTTTGTTTTATATGAATATGAATATGACTTTATTTTTTAAATTACATTTTAAATGTGTAATTTCAAATTTGTTAGATTTGTTTTTACAGTTTATTATAAATAAATTATACATTTATTATAATTATTTAATTATATTATTTGTTATAATTTATTATAATTTTAAACTGAATGTCACTGATTCTACCAAGACCAACAAGTAAATCTTGCATTTCAACACACACACACACACACTAAACTGTATAATTTTATATAACAAATATAATTTTATTATTATTTTTATTACTCTTACTACTACTACTACTAATGTAAAGTTAATATATAAATTATTTAATTATTTTATATTTAATATATAAAAGCATTTTTTTTCTACTACTAATAATGTAAAAGTAATGTATAAAGTAGTGTATAAATTGATGTATTATATATTTTATATGTAAAACAATTTTTGTAGTTTCCTATAGTAATAGAAGTAATAATAATATTATGAAGTAATAATAATAATATATGTATATATATGTATATTATATAATTGTAAAAGTAATATACATTATTTTGTGTATAAATTAATATATTTTATATTTAATATATGAAATAATTATTTTACTTTCTTATAATAATGGCAATAAAAATAAAAAATAATAAAATAACATATTATTACTACTAATAATAATAATGTAGAAGTAATATATACATTATTGATAATTAATAAAAAATAATATATTTTATATATTATATTATATACATTATTGTATAATCATGTATAATATATAAATTGTTTTAATATATAAAGTAATTAAAAATAATTGTTATTCAGTTTCAGAATTGTACTTGCAATTGTATACATTTTAGAGCATAAATTTGCAAATAAACATCAAAGAAAAATAGCCCTGGCCCAATTGCTCATCTATATTGCTGCCATGTGTTTATTACTAAGTTTGTATTAGTGCACCACCCCATTGTAAAAAAAAACAGGTGTTGTAGAGCATTGTTGGGGTTAAAAAGGGGTCATCAGGCCAAGTAATGATCACAAGTAAGTGAAGCCGTTATGGAGGTCACTCAGCAGGAGGCCTTGTTGAATCAAATACCACAGGAAGAACTACTTTGAATTTGAAATTGCTGTATTGTTGAACCCACTTTGGGTTGGGGAAGACCTCTATTGCATGCATTGTTCTGTTGTGGTCATTGTCGTAAGTCCAAGATTAAAATAATAAAAGTTGATTTACGTCCACTCCGGTCTGCTGCATCCCCTTTTAACACTGAAATCTTTTTATTAACTTAAATAGCCTTGGGTTTCGAGTGAAAAACAGTAAAGGGTCTCCACTGCCTGACCGCCTTCAGTATTATAATGCGAAGTTGTGAGTGTATAAGTGTAAACAGTCGCTTATACTTTAGGTTGCAGAGGGACGATCTGCTTAACCTCAACCTAACCTTAAAGGAAGTGACGGAAAGATTGTGGAGGAATAGTGTAGGTGACTCTCATGTTTACTTACTCAAGTGTGTCTATATTTTTTCCAAGCTGATGTTGGAAAACATCTGTGTCTCCTCATGCCGGTCCTCTTTCCCACCACTCTCTTGACCTGCATTGACCTCCTCGAGGCAGCAATGGGTCAGGTGTCAGACCCAAAGCTTATTCTGGACATGCCACACCATTTTCGCTTCCTGTGTTTTTTTTTCTCCTTGCTGATATGCATCACTCTAGCACATGAAAGCGATGGGAAGGAGATGCCAGTGTTTTTTTGGCTTGGGATAAAATTGGCCACTAGTTTCACATGCTTCAAGTAGTAGGTGTATGTGATACACCAGAGATGCCCAAACTATGTTCCGGTTTTAGAGCTACTATCTGCTCCTGTGTGGAGAATGATGGGCTGTCTACTTAGCCTTGTTCTGGGAAAGGCATGCTGTAGTCTGAGCTTAAGTGTCATGTTTGACATCTTCTCCAGCACTGGAAAAATGGGATTCCATACTATTTTCAGATGACACTGTTTGTTCTTGGCCTATGTACTTCATTCTAGGGATGCAGGATACTCAAAGGGACAGTTCACCCCAAAATGAAAATTCTGTCATTAATTTATTCAGCAATTTCTTCTCTTCCATGTCTTCCAGTCTTCAACCATGTCTTCAACCATGTCTTCAACCATGACCCATGTGGCTGGTTAAATAATGACTAAATTTACATTTTTGGTTGAACTTTGGTTGATACCTTTAAAATTTTGTCTGGTATTATACAGACAATTTTTATTGTTATGGCCACTAAGGGAAATGGCTAATATTAAAATGCTATAATAATAATAATAATAATAATAATAATAATAATAATAATAATAATAATAATAATAATAATAATAATAATAATAAATATTTATAACTTAATTATTAAACAAATATATTAATAACAATATATAACACTTAAAATACTATTATTATTATTATCTCTACTACCAATTATATTAATAACAACAATAATATATAAATATTAACTGTACTGAATACTTAAAATATATTATTATTATTATTGTTACAGCTAATATTAAAATACATTATTATTATCATCTCTACTACTAATTATATTAATAACAATTACATATAAAAATTGCAATATATAATACTTAAATATATTATTATTATTATTATTATTATTATTATTATTATTATTATTATTATACCTAATACTAATTATATTAATAACAATTATAATATATAAATAATAATATATGGTACTTAAAATATATTATTGTTATTATTGTTATTATTATTATTCCAGCTAATATTATTACCTCTACTACTAATTATATTAATGAAAATGAAAATGTATTTATTCCCCATATATATATATATATATATATATATATATATATTCCAGCTAAAATGGAATTATTATTATTAATAATAATAATAACAATAATAATTTTTCAAATAACAATATAATACTTAAAATATATTATTACTCCAGCTATATTATTATTATTATTATTATTATTATTACTACTGCTACTACTACTACTACTACTACTGTTGCTGCTAACAAATATATAATAAACAAATATATATAAATAACAATATATAATACTTAATATATTTAGTACATTATTACATCTACTCAAAATAATGATAACAAATAATATATATAAATATTTTATATTTAAGTTTTTTGAATATTAAAAAGTATTATTATAATTGATATTATTATTTTATTAATACCATATTAAAGATACATTAAAGAGTAAAAAAGTTTTAAACATTAAGAATTTTGATTAAAAAAGATATTATGAAATTGAATAAAAATAACTTTTAATACTGTGATTAACTTATTACTGTATAGGGATGAACTTTAAGTGTAATTTAAAAAGT
>JAHKKF010514127.1:4775-17647 GCA_019740295.1 Labeo calbasu | reverse complement strand
ACACAGAAACCTATTGTGAATTACACAAGCTGTCCAAAAATGCTCTTGTATTTCACTTATCTATTTCATTTCACATAATCGTTCAGCACAGCGTGTTTGTTTACATGGCGGCCGGCCAAGGAACATGGTTCTCTCGCAGGTGGAATAGTTTTTCCTCTCACGTGTACCCGCTGACCTGCTTTCCTCTGAGGGCCGCACCCAGGTTTTGATTTGTTAATGATTCAACTCAAAGCCTTAACTAGATTTCACAACAACAACACTGAAAAGGGCGTTGAGAAGCCCAGGTTAAGTAGTTTCTGTAAGCCATCAACGCTATCAGGTGAAGTCATGAGGAAATAAGCCGAGTGTAGCATTATGATTGCGAAGCACACGTGACCGTTTTACACAGAAGAATGAGGGGAAATACACTAAACATTATCTCATCGTTTACCATAATATGCCTGTCTCAGGTGAATCACATCTAGCTCACACATGTAAACGCTTCACGTGTTGACACGGCAGGATTGTGTTTCATTAACTGTTAAGGAAAAAAAAAAAACGCTGATGTCTCAATGTTAACCTACGTGTAAACTTGGCATGTAGCAAACTCGGTTAGTAAACAAACATGCCCTAGATAAAAAAAGACACGTGGGTTATAACCTCAAATGATCTGAGAGCTTATCATTGGCCTGATGTAACTACTAAACAAGGGTGTGGAAATATTACAAACCTAAACCAAAAATCACTTCTCTCCAAATTTTAAACGCACTACTGCTTTTGTGTATCCTCTTATGAAAAAAGTGGCACGCTTAATTGTATTTAATGTGTACTTGTAGTTTACTTCAAATCTTAAGTGTATTTTTTTTTTTTTAAACCTGTACCTGCAGGCAGGGCTTGACATTAACACCCACTAACCCATCAAATGAGGGTGGATTTCACAAGTGGCGTGCAACAGTCATTCCCACTATAGCCATTTTCCTTACAAAGTTTCAAATGTATTATTTTTAAGGAAATAAAAAGCCTTACATGGTACAAGAAAAGCCTTTATTATAATTTCAAGTTGTTCTAAATTTAGGGACGGAAAGACAAGAATGGCAATATGGCTTAATGTGATGATTAAACTATAAAAGGCTGTGATTTCATTGAATAAACATTAGTGCTGCACGTTTCAAAGACAAAACGTGATGTGGGTGTTTTTTATGAATGTATCGCTAAAGGGAAGAGACTGTCTTTAGAAAAGTTTCGATTGCATTTTTGTTTAATCTTACCTGTAATGCCAGATTAAGGTCCTGTTTACACTAGTGCGTTTTCGTTTTAAAACATGAAAGTAGTGTAAACGACAGGCGTAACCGTAGCAAAATTTAGGCGTTTTAAAATAAAAACATACTAGTGTAAGTCTTTGTAACTCTTAAGTAAGTTTTCTGTTTAATATTTACATTATCAAACATAAAAAATAGTTTCAGGCCCTGTTTACACTAGTGCATTTTTGTTTTAAAATGATCCTCGTCTACACTGGCGTCTACACTGGCGTTTTCACTGCGTTTCGGAAACGACCTCTGTCCACAGTACACAACCGAAAAAACGTCACATGACCATTCATAACGAGCATGTAACTGTTTACACAGTCGTCAAGGATACTCGGAGCAAATGTGGGCAGACTCGCCAACATTTTTTTTTAAAGTCTCCATTTTGGTCCGTTTACACTCAAACGCAACCCTGGAATTTTCTAATTTAAATTTTCGTCCACAACGTTTTCGAAAATGCTGGAGTAGTGTAAACGACAGGTGTAACCGTAGCAAATGTTATGCATTTTAAAATGAAAACCGTCCACACTACACAACCGAAAACGCATGTCACATGAACGTTCATAATGAGCATGATGTTATTGTTTACACAGTTATCATTTACATTTGCAGTACATTTATTCACTTAGCAGACGCCTTTAGCGTCTTACAAGTGGGGAATACATCAAGCGATTTATCCTAAAGAGGCAAAACAACATAGAAAGTGCTCATAATACCATATAACAGGCATTGTTCAGATAACTACAAGCTAGAAAGGGAAGAACAGGAAAATAGTAGAACAAAAAGTGTTTTGTTTTTTTGTTTTTTTAATAAGTCAAAAAGTATCAAAAGAGATGAGCTTTCAGCAGTAGCTTGAAAGTTGTCAGGGAGTCGGCATTCCGAATAGGGAAGATCATTCCACCAACCAGGAATGGTGAAAGAGAATGTTCTGGAAAGTGCATCATCAAGGACACGCAGAGCAAATGTGGGCAGCCACACCATCCTTTTCAAAAGTCTCTGTTTTGGTCCGTTGACACTGAAATGCCACCCTAGATATTTCCAACTAAAATATCTTTGTTTGCAGCGTTTTTAAAAGTCTCCGTTTTCAAGGGTTTGAAAACACCAGAGTAGTGTAAAGACAGGCGTAACCGTAGCTAAAGTTATGCGTTTTAAAATGAAAACGCACTAGTGTAAACATAGCTTAAGTTTTATAAATAAGCTTTGTGTTTAATTTTTATATTTTTAAACATAAAAATAGATTTAGGACTTGTCTACACTAGTGCATTTCCGTTTTACATTGGCATTTTAAAATAAAAACAATCCTCGTCTACACCGGTGTTTTCACTGTTTCAGAAACACTACACAACCAAAAACGCATGTCACATGACCATTCATAATGAGCATGATGTTTTCGTTTACACGGTCGTCAAGGATACGCAGAGCGAATGTGGGCAGCCATGCCATCATTTTCAAAACTCTCAGTTTTGGTCTGTTTACACTGAAACGCAACCCCAGAATTATTAAATTAAAATGTTTTCAATCTCAACGCTTTTGAAAGTTTAAGCGTTTCAGAAACAATCTCCGTCCACACTACACAACCGAAAATGCATGTCACATGACCGTTCATAATGAGCATGATGTTACTGTTTACATAGTTGTCAAGGACACGCAGAGCAAATGGGGGCTGCCACACCATCCTTTTCAAAAGTCTCTGGCTGCGTCCGAAAGCTCTAAAATGCTGCCTTCGGAGGCAGGGACATTGAGGTGTTTATGTATTATTAAATCATTTATACATAACTGTTTAAGATCATTTTTCTACAAAATGTACAACATGTTTTGTTCGCAGCATTTTCAAAAGTGTCCGTTTTCAAGGGTTTGAAAAAGCCAGAGTAGTGTAAATGACAGGCCTAACTGTAGTAACAGTAATGCGTTTTAAAATAAAAATGCACTAGTGTAAACGTAGCCTAAGACTCTTAAGTAAGTTTTCTGTTTTAATGTTAACATTATTAGACATAAAAATAGTTTTAGGCCCCGTTTACACTAGTGTGTTTCCGTTTTAAAATGCCGTTTTAAAATGAAAACGATCCTCGTCTACACTGGCTTTTTCACTGCATTTCAGAAACAATCTCCGTCCACACTACACAACTGAAAACGCACGTCACATGACCATTCATAATAAGCATGATGTTATTGTTTACATCATTTTCAAAAGTCTCCTTTTGGTCCGTTTACACTGAAATGCAACCGAGGAGTTTTCAAACTAAAACGAGGTCTGCAGCATTTTCAAATGTCTCTGTTTACAACAATCGAAAAACGCCAGAGTAATGTAAATGACAGGTGTAACCATAGCAAAAGTTACACGTTTTAAAATGAAAACATTAGTGTCACTGCATTTCAGAAACGATCTCCGTCCACACCAGAGCCTTTTAGAAACAGAGCTGCGACACTTCCATAGGCTTCCATAGAAACTTCTTAAGCAAAGTCGCTGGTAAATTTAAGAAATAACTGCATTTTTTGACATTTTAACACATCAGTTGACCTCTTGAAAATCTGGCCAGTAGTGGTATTTTATGAAGCGCGTTATAGTTAATGTTTATCGTTAGATAATAGACAGTTATATTATAATTGCAGTTAGATAATGTGTAAAACAGCATAATAGCAACCATAACCAGATACTAGTTGTCATATTTTTAAAGGAGGAGTCCACTTCCAGAACAACAATTTACAAATAATTTACTCACCCCCTTGTAATCCAAGATGTTCATGTCTTTCTGCCTTCAGTTTTGAAGAAACTATGTTTTTTGAGGAAAACATTTCAGGATTTTTCTCCATATAATGGACTTTATTGGTGCCCCGATTTTGAACTTCCAAAATGTAGTTTAAATGCGGCTTCAAATGGCTCTAAACGATCCCAGCCGAGGAAGAAGGATCTTATCTAGCGAAACGATCTGTATTTTTTTCTCGGAAAATAAAAATTTGTATACTTTTTAAGCACAAAAGCTCATGCAGCACAGGTTCTGGGATGCACGACCACGCCGCTACGTACTATTGAATCATGTCAAAGTGTCACGCAGAACGTAGGTGGAACTACAGACCCAGTGTTTACAATGCGAACGTGCAAAGACTAAGAAAGTGCAAGTAAGTCAAACGCTGTTTACAAACAAAAAGGTACAACAATGTCTGACGATTCAGAAGTTGTAGGAGAAAATAAGATTGAGTTTTTGGCCACACTCTACCATTTTCAGCCGGAGTACACAGACGATGAACATGATTCGTAGTGTCATGAACGCGCATCCCAGAGCCTGTGCTACACGAGCTTTTGTGCTTAAAATGTATACAAATTTGTATTTTTTCGAAAAAAAATGACAGATCACTTCGCTAGATAAGACCCTTCTTCCTTGGCTGGGATCGTTTAGAGCCCTTTGAAGCTGCAGTTAAACTACATTTTGGAAGTTCAAAATCGGGGGCACCAATGAAGTCCATTATATGGAGAAAAATCCTGAAATGCTCTCCTCAAAAACCATAGTTTCTTCATGACTGAAGACAGAAAGACATGAACATCTTGGATGACAAGGGGGTGAGTAAATTATTTGTGAATTGTTCTTCTAAAAGTGGAGTTCTCCTTTAAGTTTTTAGTCTTTCTGCAATCTTGCTCTCCCTGTAGGAGGTTGAATGAGTTTCAGTAAAAACTGCATTCAAGAAATACAATAAAGATTTGTGCTGAATGCATTTGGTTGCCTTGTGTTTTTTTAAACATTATTTTAAACTTTTCTATTGGGTTAAATTCCATATTTGTTTGCCTTTTGTAATATTCACTTATGTTGTATACATGAATATAATAAAATAACATGAGTAATTTACTTTTTTTAAAATTTAACATTAAATCGTTAAATCAAAACCTAGAAAAAGTGCTTGATCATGTCCAAATATACATTCAAATGTATTTTACCCTAAATACTACACTAACTGTAATATAAATATTATTGCATATTAGAAAATGTTATGTTGGTCATTCATGTATCATTATTGCACATATTATTTAGTACAAAAAACTCAAAATATTAACTTAATAGAACTGAATTATATATTACAATTATTTAATTTAATAAAAGTTTCACTTAAGGTGATTGGTTACATATGACTGTCAAAGAGTATGAGAACATATTAATGCTGCCTCTTTATCGCTCCCCAGAATAAAATTTTGTAAAGCATTTTTTGAGTAGTTATCAATACACAATCAATGCATACTGTGTTAATAATTACTCAAAACTGCTGCAAATATAGTGAAACTGCTGTCTATCCTACTTCAACCCATTCAAACATATTGACAGTGCAGAGTTGTTTGGAACGATTGAGAGCTCCATGAACCACGCGACCATGCGGCAGCGAGATCAAAGCGTGTCACAACTCTGATTCTCAACAGCTCTGGTCCACACTACACAACCAAAAAGGCATGTCACATGACCACTCATAATGAGCATAATGTTAATGTTATTGTTTACACGGTCGCCCTGCTATTGATTTCAAAAGTCTCTGTTTTGGTCCATTTACACTGGAATGCAACCCTGGAGTTTTCAAACTAAAACGAGGTCTGGAGTGTTTCTGAAAGTCTCAGTTTTCGAGGGTCGAAAACGCCAGAGTATTGTAAACGACAGGAATAAACATAGCAAAAGTTATGTGTTTTAAAACGAACACGCACTAGTGTAAACGTAGTCTAAGTAGCATTTATGCTGCTTTGTATACAGCCATTACTGAGAAAACAGCTTTATTTTTGCCGTTCCAAAAGCGCCTCCTACTGGCCATCTGCTGTTTTGTTTTTTATTTTGTTTTGTTTTCTTTTCTTTTTTTTAGACCAACACGAAAATCAACCAGGGATCACAAAGAACCTTTTGTGAAACAGAAAATTTCTTCAGATGTTAAAGGTTCTTTATAGAATCATTTAGACAAAAAAGGACATGACATCTATGAAGCACCTTTATTTTTAAGAGTGTAGAGGGGGCCCAGGCGAAATACTGCTCCTCCCAAAACGCGATATCAACCAATGGGGACAGAGGTGCCATGCCGTTTCAGTTTTTTGAGCCAAATGGACTGAATGGAAATTAAAATGGAAAATGGCCGATCGTTTCGCTAGATAAGACCCTTCTTCCTTGGCTGGGATTGAGTAGAGCCCTCTGAAGCTGCAATTAAACTACAATTTGGACCTTCAACCCATTGATACCCATTAAAGTCCACTATATGGAGAAAAATCCTGGAATGTTTTCCTTAAAACATAAAAAGTTTCTTTTTGACTGAAGACAGAAAGACATGAACAGCTTGGAGGTGAGTAAATCATCAGGAAATTTTTATTCTGAAAGTAATGTCAAATTGAATTATATTTTTAATAATCTTCTATAATAACTTGTAAGTGCACTTACAAGGGTTTGATCAATGGCACACAAAGTCAAACCGCCTCGCAAGAAACCCGGTAACCTCGTTTCACTCCAGAGAGCAGACAGGGAGAGGGAAAGACCTTGAGCTTGAGGTTATATAAATGGCTTCCGTCCGACTCGGCCCAACAGACGGAGGTGTCAGGTTGCAGGGCCAGCCCTCGTTTACAGGCCGAACGACTTCCTCCGCCCTTAATACAAACACCTGAGGGAGACGGCTTAGGCCGTCCCCATGTGACAGCCAGTTCACATGCACCGGGGGAGAAACGTGTTACTGTAACACCTTGTCGGAGGCCAGAGCGGTTATGTAAAGACCTGACGGCCTTAAACGCTGCCAAGGGCACTGCAGGGAGGGGCAGCGTGAATAGAGGAGCTGTGTGTGTCAGGATGGGGGTTGGGAAACAGGAATGTATCAGCTGTTGTTGTGCAATAAGAAACCGTGTGTGCAGTGTGTATGTATATACTATATGTGTGTATGAGTATATATAATTTTTTATTTTATATAAAATTATCAAATGGTGTTCTAATGTTTGGGGTCAGTAAGACATTCATTAAGAAACGATAAAACAACACAAAATACATTTATATTGTTTTAAAAGATTTCTATGCCATTCATGTGTGTGCTTATTATTTTAAGGATTATTGTGTGATATTTATATTGTTTCGTAAGTATCTACGCCGTTTGTGTGGGTGTTTATTATTTTATGATCTATTTTAAATTTTATATATTATATCTGTACCTATCTATCAAGGTATCTATACACACATGTATATGTTTATTATTTTAAGTATTATTTTTAATTATGTATGATATCATATCATATATCTATCTATTTAAAAAAAATAAGTATTATATATTTATATTAGGGCAGTCAAACGATTAATCGTGATTAATCGCATACAAATTAAAAGTTTGAGTTTGCCTAATATATGTGTGTGTACTGTGTGTAATTATTATGCATGTATAAATACACACAAATTAATGTATTTATATAAGAGAAATTTTATTTATATACAAAATATATATATATATATATATATATATTTTTTTTTTATATATAATTATTATATGGTGCTTATATGAAGTTTGGGGTCAGTATGACTTTTTAATTCATAATACATTTTACATTTATACAACACATTTATTATATTAGTCATTATTTGTAATTACTTTTTATTTCATTTTTATGATATTACTTTTCACCATATATTTATGTTGTGTGTGGATGTTAATATTCATACAATGGTTATTTTTAAATATTCTTACATTTTTAAAAAAGTTATTGTTATATTATCATATTTTACACACACACACACACAAATACTAAGCAACCCAACTGTTTTCATAGATGAATAAAGTATTATCGTTAAGAGCAACTCAGCATATTAAAATAATTCTGAAGGATTACGTGACACACATGCCATCACAGGAACAAACTACATTATAATAATTATATTATAATAAGTATATTAGAATTAGTAATTATATTTCACAATATTACTGATTTCACTGTATTTTTGATTAAATAAATGCAGCCTTGGTTCATAAAAGAGACGTCTAAAATTCTGCTTTACATTTTTCAGTGTGGGGTAATCTAGGAAAAGTTCAAATGACATTAGTTGTGATGATAAAACAGAGCAGACTGACTCTGAGACAGTAAAAAGAATGAGTGAGAGAATGAGTGACTGTGAGTAAGGGAGGTTAATCTTGGATTACAAGAGTGAAAGTGACAGAGAGCAAGAGTGAGAGAGAGAGAGAGAGAGAGAGAAAGAGAGAGACTCCAACACGTCACACCAGCTTTACGCATACAGTAGGAGCACGTCACATTTGCACAATCCAAAACATACAGCCTTCTAAATAGCCTAGAGCTTGTGTTTCAGTTTGATGGCTGTGGAATTCTTCAGCAATCAAATGTCAAAAATATGAGGCTAAAATAATATTTAATTAATTTCCATTCAGTTAAATTAGGTTGTTTTAAATGAATTTGGAATCAAAGTGTTGTTGCAGACTTTGTTTAGTTTTGCTTACTAAATGCAATGAAAATGAGAAGCAGAATTTAAACTCAGGTTACCCACATACACGCACCATGCAACATATTACGACTTTTAAAATTTTATCAAAGACTGGATAGCTTTTTCATTTTTCTTGGCACATGTAATCCTGGACCACAAAACCACTAATAAGGGTCAATTTTTTTAAATTGAGATTTAGGATAGGGCAATATTTGGCTGAGATACAACAATTTTAAAATCTGGATCTGAGGGTGCAAAAAATTGCCTTTAAGATTGTCCAAATTAAGTTATTAGCAATGCATACTACTAATCAAAAATTAGGCTTCGATATATTTACGGTGGGAAATTGACAAAATAGCTTCATGGAACATGATCTTTACAATATCCTAATGATTTTTGGCATAAAAGAAAAATCGACAATTGTGACCCATATTGTTGGCTATTGCTACAAATACACCCATGCGACTTATAATTGGTTTTGTGGTCCAGGGTCACACATATAATGGAAATTTAAAAAAAAAAAAAAAAAAAAAACGTAATTAAATTAACTACATGGGCATATGTCGTTAATTTAAACATTTATTAACATGGTAACACTTTACAATAAAGTGTCATTTGTTAACATTAGTTAATGTATTAACTAACATCGACAATGAACAATACATTTATTACACTACTTATTAATCTTGGTTAATGTTAGTTAATAAAAATGCAGACATTGTTGATGTTAGTTTACAGTGCATTAACTAACTTGTGATTTTAATAATGCATTAGTAAATGCTGAAATTAACATTAAGTTTAATAAATGCTGTAGAAGTATTGTTCATTTACATTAGTTCATGTTAACTAACGTAGTTAACTAATGAAACCTTACTGTAAAATATTACCATTAATACATTATTAAAAACAAACATTGTGTAATATTATTTAATGAATGTGAGCTAATATGAGCATAAGCAGTTGTATTATTTATTTTGATTATTAAAGAGCAACACTGCAACAAACGCATTGCTATTGTTAGTTAATGCATTAATATTAACAAATACGATCTTTTAAGAAAGTTTTACCATTTAAATTCATTGCACAAAATGAAGCTAAACTTTAAATGAAATGTTCGAAAACTGTGTTGCATTGACTCTTTTTAATTAATAAAACTTCACAAGCAGCAACAGCTGATTTTGAATCACGTGGGCCTCCAAAAAGAAAAAAAGGAGATGGAAATCTGGAATATGCTAAATAAGGGTGATATTTTTCCAATAGTTTTATGTCTGTCCAGACCGGCACAAGCGCCAGGAGATGTGACTCATTTAGTGGATTCAAATTACATAGACTGCATCATCCCACAAGGGAGATTCCATTTATTTTTGTCCTATGTGTGGAAACAATAGTACATTGGGACCAAATGTAGCGCTCTATTCACAATCATGTGGTTAGCAGAGGAACAAGATTGCTTGGTTAGGTTTCAAAAATCTTTGCAGACAAGACAAGTAACTACTTGATATTTCGATCGTGACCTACATAATCAAACAGCGCACTACTCACCTCAGCTAAAAATAAATATGCATTCTGCACTAATCCAAATGCATTTACAAGTTGAAGGCAAATCAAGCAGGAAAAAGTGTGCTCAGATTTGTTTGAATTTGGATTGTTGATACAAGAGGGTCAACAAAATCCCTGCATGTAACTCACGTTCGCTGCCGAGAAACTAGGTTATGGCGGCTAAAGCGTTGATAAAGTTAACGGGAAAAGCACAAAGAGGAAGTGGAAGGTGTGCTGATGGAGAAAAAGAGAGAGAGGGAGAGAGAGAGAGAGGGAGACAAAGAAGGGCCACCACGTGAAGGGAGAGTGTGTGCTGTCTTCAGGCCATGTGCTGCTAGCAAGCGTGTGTGAGCGAGAGCGGCCAGTGTAAGCAAATGACTCATCCTGAAGGAGCCCCTCCACACACACACAAATGCTCACGGTAAACGAAAGCACGGAAAACACATTAAGCCATCATCCAAATGAGAGAATGGCAAGGATAGAGGTGGAAAGAAAACAGCAGTGTTTTTCATCCATTTTTTCCCCCCATGAGGGATAGAAATAGCACACATATACAGCGGCTGAGCTAAGCTACACTGATCCGGGCACTGGGCGAAAGTTCAACCCGGTTCTGAGATGCAACGGCACGGTAAACGCTCACAATAATGCTGGTGTTCATCATCATAGCTTGTATGCAAAGAAGTGTGCAAAAAAAGTGGGTCAAAACACTGAGCTAATTGCATTTAATATAATGTCATCTATAATGCACTTTCATTTATTTGCAGTTCATGCAATTAAGTGAAACATTAGGCTACATTATGTTTGCGCTTAAGTATATCTTTTCAAGTATATTATTTCAATAATAAGTACTCAAAAGTATGCTAAATTGGACCTTTTTCATCTGTAGACTTTTTCTGCTTTCTCTGCAATGGAGGGATTTTGGGGGAAACTCATGGGTAAACATGGAAAGTGTGTTAAATGGAGCTGGAAATCTAAAATTATAGTCAAGTTAGTCAAAATATTTAGGTAAAACGTGCAATTCTATTGAAATTTACAACTCATGTCAGATTCAGTGTGGCATTGGGGAGAAGGCAGGTGAAATCTGAGAATTTATTAACAAAACAAACAATCATACCAGAATAATTGCAATAATAATCTATTATTTATCCTATTAAAACACTTAAAATAAATCAATAAACGGCAAGAAGCCACGGTTTACAGTGAATTTATAACAATTAATCGGCATTCTTAGGCACGACGTGAAGCGGTAAACCGTAAACCACAGCTTCACGGGGCTTACTGCTTTTATAAAACAGTTATTCCATATACGTAGTAAGCTTTCACAAAATAAACAAAGCAAATAAAGTGTAATGGAACTATGTGTTTTATAATAATAAATAATAAAAACATTATTCTTTCGCCAAAGAGTGTAGTTCCTCAGAAACAGTTGTGGTTGCAATACACAAATGTAAACAAAGGTGTATGTTTGTAGAGTAATTTACAACAGCTTCGACCGTGGCTCAACCAATCAGAACTAAGGACCAGAACTATGTTTTTTATAATAAAGCAAAAAGCCACGAGAAGCCGTGGTTTACAGTGAATTTATAACAGGTAAAGGGCCTAAAACCCCCTTAGCTGTTATATATTCACTATAAACCACAGCTTGACGGGGCTGATTGCTTTTATAAAATGGTTATTCCATATACGTAGCAAGGTTTTACAAAATAAAACAGAGCAAGTAAAGTGTAATAATGTTATTATAAAACATTATTTTTCCTCCAAACAATGTAGTTCCTCAGAAACAGTTGTGGTTGCAACAAAGTGGTTGCCGAACAACACACAAATGTAAACGAAGGTGAATGTTTGTAGAGTAATTTACAACAGCTTCGAACGCATCTTAACCAATCAGAATCAAGGGCCGGAACCATCCATTTTATAATAAGGAATATTTCTTGACCTATATTTTCACTTCCGCACTTATACTTACACTCAGGACTTACACTTTCGATGCAATATTGTATATTTTACTCCCTCAATGAAAATAGTTACGGTCCAAGACACAGCGGAAGTTTTGCACTGAGGCGAGTTTCCATTCCCGAATGATTCAGCGACTTTGAAAGAATCGGTTCAATGAATGATTCACTGACTTGTTCAATCAGACATTTGCCTGTTTAGTTTATAAATGAATCTGTGCTTTCGAATGAACTGGTTAAATGAACGCTCTACTGATTCACTCAGAAAGTTTGCGCCACCTAGTGCTTCGTATCCTTTTTCAACACAAAATCGTGATACACTGTAAAAAAAAAACCAATTTGTTAACTCAACTTAAAATACTTTGTTACCTGGCTGCCATAATATTTTTAAGTTCAGTCAACTCAAAAAAGTTAGGTCAACTTGAAATGTTAGGTTGTACTAAGTGACAACTTAGATATTTGAGTTGATTCAACTTAAAATTTTAAGACAGCTGGGTAACACCCAGCTTTTAAGTTTAACAAACCAAATTATTTGTTTAATCAAATATCTAAGTTGTCACTTAGTACAACTTAACATTTCAAGTTGACTAAACCTATTTGAGCTGACTTAACTTAAAATTTTAAGACAGCAGGGTAAGAAATTATTTTAAGTTCACAAAGTTTTTTTTTTTTTTTTTTTT
>JAHKKF010514126.1:0-17123 GCA_019740295.1 Labeo calbasu | reverse complement strand
ATCTATCAAGCATCTGTATGTCTGTCTATCTATCTATCTATCTGTTTGTCTGTCTGTCTATCTGTCTGTCTGTCTGTCTATCTAACATCTGTCTATCTATCTATCTGTCTATCTGTCTATCTATCTATCTGTCTGTCTGTCTGTCTGTCTATCTGTCTGTCTATCTATCTATTTATCTGTCTGTCTATCTATCTATCTATCTATCTATCTATCTATCTATCTATCTATCTATCTGTCTGTCTGTCTGTCTGTCTGTCTGTCTGTCTATCTATCTAGCATCTGTCTATCTATCTAGCATCCATCTGTCTGTCTGTCCATCTCTCTGTCCCATCTGTCAGTAGGGTTTTGTGATAGTGTGCATATGTCTCATCTTTGTGCTGTTAAATCCTGGCTAATCTGACGCCACGTTGCACACACACAAATCTCCTTATCATAAACAGGACTGTCACTGATCTTCCGTAGCGATGGGAAGCAATATTTTTTTCTCACCACTGTCCCTGACCTCTCCTTCAGACCAAACACAGGAAAAACATCAAATCTCAAAATGCAACAGTTTGGCAGTGTATATGGAGCACAAGCCTTAATTATTTATCAGTTATCTCTAGTCTTAAAATGCATCTTGCTGGTGTGGCGATTCTGAACGTAGTACTGCCAAACGTAGTTAATCTCTATAAGCCACGTTTATCCTGAGCATCTGTAAGCCATCTCTCTCTCTCTTACACACACACACACGCATTCACACACACTTGAAATGTTGAAAGTGCATGACCTTATATCAGATTGAGGCATATGTGTGTGTAGGTGTCAACAGTACTTTTTGAGTATAATCTTACACTCACAGAAAAGCTCTACAGTTTCTTAACATCCTGTGGTCACGCAACACTGACTCAGACATACAGTAGCATGGACACCAGATCTGTCTGAAATGATGTTATGTCTTCGAATATTTAGACTGGAGGAATTTATTGTTTTTATTTTTTCAGAATCCAGAACTGCAGCGAAGATGCAGACTCTCATGATCTTTATCAGTGGGTTTTTTGTAATCTCTCAGATTGATTTAAAAGGGAAAGCTGACAGACAGTACAAGTATTTGAAGAGTGGTGGATTTACAGGAATAGTTTGGAATAGTTGAATTTTCTTTCGTCAGTGGAACACAAAAAGGGATATTTTGACCACAAACTGAACTGCTTTGGCATAGAAAGGTCAAATTATCTGATATTTTCACAGTCTTGAGGGTCTGGAGTGTTTTGCTCTCTCTGATATAATTTCCTGTTTTTATTTCTCTTTTTCTGCATATTTCTGCAATTAGCTTTAAAAGAAGAAGAAGAAGAAGAAATAGTAACAAAGTCATGCAGTTTTGAAATAATATGAGGGTGACTGATTAAAGTTTAAAAAAGCATTTAAAGGTTAATTAATGCAGCATGACAATTTTAGCCCTGATTTCACACAGGGCAAATCTTTCCTCTAGCTTGTTCCAAATGCTGTGTTTATTTCAACTGTTCCTTTCAGTATGACTTGGCAAAAACATTTCTACTCATTCCCTACAAGTGTACTTCCTTTCAGTGTGCAGTTTCAAACAGGAAGTGTCATAAAAAGCTCAGTGACTTCATGTTCACTGACCTTACGCGACCTCGCCTAGTCAAAGCATGCATGAACATTGCATAATGAGAAATGCCCTTTATATTAATAGGAACGTTCTGGAACACTACGTATCTGTTCTCTCACAGTCTAGAGTCCAGCTGTGCTGCCATCTCTCCCAAAGACACAATCACACTTCAAAGTGCTACAACTATGAAGCCTTCAGAGGAAGTTCTAGCAGTTATGTTCAGACTGTATTTGTACACAGCAGGGGCTGTAAAGAAGTGTGTGGAGGTCATGAGAAAGCCACAACCCTCCAAATGGGTGCGTGGGTATTAAAAAGAGGCCCGGGGCTTTATGATATTAATTGACTGTGTGAAGGAAGATCAGAGGAGGGAGAGCATACTATAAAATGGATAAAGAGACCTGTATCAGAGAGCTTCAAGTTGACATTAGGAGACAAATACATCTACACACACAGATCACACTTTAAAATCTGTTGAGCTATCCAGTGGCGTACCACAAATCTGAACCGTAATGTACCAGTTATCTATTATTTAGCATTTGTGTGCTCCACTAAGATGTTTTCCCTCCATCCTTTTGGATTTCTGTCATTTAAAATGTTAAGTCAACAAACTTTGGCATTGTCAGTCAGTTTGCGACTTATTTCCTTCCAGCTCTGCATGAGAATCAACATTCAGTCCTCAGACATGATCTATCATTTCCTGTGATTGTGATTCCAGAATAAATATATTTTTTGACACATTAAAAAAGCCAGTGTAAGCACACATTTTCCTTGTTAATGGGACACATCCTTTGCAGATGACTCTAGATGGGTACATCTACAGTTTTATGCAAAAGTTTGGGAACCCCTTGCAGAATCTGTGAGAATGTGAATAATTTTAACAAAATATGAGAAATCATACAAAATGCATGTTATTTTTTATTTAGTACTGTACTGAGTAAGATTCACTACGCTGAATAAACAGCTTTTTAGAAGAAATGGCTTATCATTTAATGAATCGACAACCTAACTGCCTGAAATTCAGTGACATCAAGGCTGTAATATGATTGGTTATTAAGGCACACTGTCATGGATCTCTCTCCTAATGAGCTGATGATCTCAATCAGGTGTGTTAAATAAGGGAGGCATGCAAAATGTGCAGAGCAGTGGACCCCCAGGACCAGGATTGAGAACCACTGTCATAGAACCATTTTTGGTTCCACAAAGAACCTTTCAGCGAACAGTTCTTAAAATAACCATTTTGAAGAACATTTAAAAAATCTAAAGAACTCTTTTTCCACTACAAAGTACCTTTTCTGCATTTGAAAGGTTCCATGGATGTTCAAGGTTCCTCATGGAACCATTGATGCTTATAAAGAACCTTTATTTTTAAGAGTGTATGATTGTTTTTGTTTTTTTTGTCCCTTGTTTGTTCTGAACAGTTAAACTGAGCACTGTTCTTCAGAAAAATCCTCCAGGTCCTGCAGATTCTTCAGTTTTCCAGCATCTTTTACATATTTGAACCCTTTCCAGCAGTGACTGTGTGGTTTTGAGATCCATTTTTTCACACTAAGGACAACTGAGGGACTCATTCGCAACTATTACAGAAGGTTCAAACGCTCACACTGATGCACCAGAAGGAAACACGATGCATCAAGAAGCCGGGGGGTGAAAGCGTTTTAAATTTGAAGAGGTAAATTGTACTTAATTTGTCTTCTGGGAAATCTTCCGTTGCTTCTGAAGGGCAGTACTAAATGGAAAAAATGGTATTTCAACAAAATAAAATAAAAAAATTAGACATTTTCATCCTGTTCAGAAGTTTTCATCCTGTTCAAAAGGCTCTTAATGCATTGTGTTTCCTTCTGGAGCATCAGTGAATGTTTGAACCTTTTATTAACAATTGTGAGTCCCTCAGTTGTTCTCAGTGTGAAAAGATGGATCTCAAAATCATAGAGTCACTACTGGAAAGGGTTTATATATGCAAAAGATGCTGGAAAACTTAAGAATGTGCAGGACCTGGAGGATTTTTCTGAAGAACAGTGCTCAGTTTAACTGTTCAGAACAAACAAGGGACTCATGAACAAACATCACAAAACAAAAAAACAGTCGGAGATCATTCAGGTAATTACACACAGAATTAAGAACCAAGGGTTCCCAAACTTTTGCAGGGGCTTATTTTAATAATTTCAGCTATTTTCTTGTCTTGTGGATTATATATAAACATCTTTTATGTAAAATATCTTACTCAGGACAGTACTAAATTAAAAAATTACATGCATTTTGTATGATCTCTCTTATTTTGTTACAATTATTCACATTTGCACAGATTCTGCAAAGGTTCCCAAACTTTTGCATAAGACTGTTTGACTCAATATGTGTCTTCCATGCCCATTTAGCAATAAGATGAAGATCAAAAGAGTGAATGTTAAGATAATATTTCAGCAAACATCTAGTTTTAAAAGCATCTTTTTGTTTCAGATCACCATTCAGAGAGACAGTGGGCTAGATGTCAGTTCCCCCAAACACGGCAAGATTGACCGAAAAAATGCCCCTCATGTAGGGGGGAACCAGTGGGCTGGAGGCACAGGTACAGTGAATTACATCTCATTGCACTGTGTATCAAAAGGTGGATCACAAAACTTGTCCACTTACTTTCACTCTAAATTGCAGATTTAAAAAAAAATACAGTACTGTAGAATAAGTTTATTATAATGAGAATCTAATGAGAATCAGAATTTATTTAATAGCAAATGGTCCAGACTAACTCTGCTTAAAGTAATAGTTCACCCAAAAATGAAAATTTACTCATCTTCAGGCCATCCAAGATGTAGATGAGTTTGTTTCTTTGTCAGAACAGATTTGGAGAAATTTAGCAGTGCATGATTTGCTCACCAATGGATCCTCTGCAGTGAATGGGTGCCATCAGAATGAGAGTCCAAACAGCTGATAAAAACATCACAAAAATCCATAAGTAATCCACGCCACTCTAATCTAAGTATAAATCAGCATATAAATCTAAGAAACAAATCCATCATTAAGGTGTTTTAACCCTAAACCGTCACTTCTGGCCAAAATATGGGCCCATAATCCATAATAACACTTCCTCAAGTGAAAAAGTACATCCACTGTTGTCCTCTCACACCAAAATCCACCAAAACATTTGTTTAAAACTGTTTTGAACTGTTCTTGTAAACGGTGGTTGATCTGAGGATCCATTGCTGAGCAAGTGATATAAAGCTGAATTTATCCAAATCTGTTATGATGAAGAAACAAACTCATCTACATCTTGAATGGTTTGCCTTTACTTGTTTTTTTATAACTGTAAAAAAGGCAAATTAATCATAATAGTCCTAATAAATAAGGGTTAATTTTTCATCTAAAAATATGAACCTATAAATCTCCAGTTATTGTGCACACACCCTGGTCAATGTCAGCATACAGGCTGTTTTTCACATTTGCTTCCATCAATTATCAAAAATGTTTAGCACTTACATGGTAACTCATCATAGTGCCTATATGTCTGTGTAGGAGGCAGAGATACAGCTGGTCTTGGAGGGAAGGGAGGCCCCTACCGTCTGGACGCCGGACACAAAGTTTACCAGATCTCTCAGGTGGAAAAAGACGCCGTGCCCGATGAGGTGAAGAGAGCAGCACGGGAGATGGCGGAGAAGGCTTTTAAGCAGAGGTACACCCATCTGTCTCTCTCATTCATCACTCACTCAGTTCAAACCCTCACAGATTTCTCCAAAAAGCCTACACTTGACCCTGCGTGACCTTTACCCTCTGCCCTGAGTGCTTGTTAATCTCTCCAGATATTCTGCAGTGCTCTCAATGAAGCTCACAAACACTGCACTTGTGAAGGCGTATGACTGTATTCATGTGTGAGGCTCTGTTTTATGTACTGAGCTGCCCGAGTATGCAGTATACACATTATGTACAGTAATGCATATGTGCTCTGATGAAAAGGTTATGCACGGTTATTATAGTTATAGTAACTAACACTAAAACCATATATATGTATCTATTTTTTTTCTTTTCTATTCAGTTCTAATTCCAGAATATGACATCTGAGTAAAACATGAATGGAATTGTGTGTTGCTAAAACAATAGTTTTTGGCTATTTATGTTAATGTGATCTAATAACCACATGGCCTAAGTGACGCTAGAGGAAATGGAAAGTCGTTGCAGGTCAGTAAGACAAAAGCAAGGCATTTTTGGAATGGCATACACTGAAAATCCATTCACAATAAGACAATCAACCTGCATCGGATGCAGTACTACACTTTGAAACCGACTTTTGATACTTTTATGAGTGCCTCATAAAAAACAGCATGTTTCAGATCTCAGAATGGACACTACAGAGCCGCAGAGCTCTTCAACAAGACCAGATATCTTAAATATGCAGCCCATGAATGCTGCGATTCATTACACTGCATGAAGCAAGTGAGAGTGTAACGTCATGAAGGAAGCTTCTGTTTGGCCCAGTGGACAGCACAAAGCTGCACAGACATACACTTATAAACGTAATGTGATGCATATTTGTCAATCATACGTAAATGAAACAGGTCAGATTTCTTTAACTGAGTATGTTTTAAATAAATTCAGTTTGTTGTTTGTTCTACAGCTAACAATATTTTAACCATAGTTCATACTGTGGTTACACTTTATTTTGATAGTCCACTTTAGACATTCTACTGACTATAAGTAACTTTGCAACTACATGTCAACTAATTCTGATTCATTTGCAACTACGTGTCTACTAACTCTGAGCAAACTGTTAGGTTAGGTTTAGGGTTAGTAGAATTAGTTGACAAAGTTTAGAAGAGTGTTAGAAGACATTAAGCAGACAGTCTACTAATGACTAATTGACATGCAGTTGCAAAGTTACTTACTGTTGGTAGAATGTCTAAAGTGGACTATCAAAATAAAGTGTTACCCATACTGTTTAACTAAATGTAAATGTTTTCACAGTGAACAAATTTTTGCTAAATCTAAGCAATTTATTATATCAATTAATAAATGCATTTTGAAAATATTATTAAATAAAACCAACTGTAAATATTTAATTATAAACAATGCAGTTAAAAAAAATGCATAAATATGAATAGTTCATTTATGTATAACAGATATGCATCACATTAAGTTTATTCATTTGTTTGTTAAAACTTTGTAATTCAAACAGATGGAAATGTTATATGGCATTTAAATACATAAATTATAAAATCATAAATTTAGGCCTAAATATTTTTGGTGTGTCCTTCGTTCTTTTTTAAAGCTTATTTTGTTCTTAAAGTGGTTTTATAGACCTTTGAAATTAAATGGTTTTACTGAAGTTACTAGAAGTTACTAAAAACAGCTTTTTCAATTCTGATAGTTAGAGAGAGTACAGAAAATGCTCATGTAAAACTATTTTTTTTGTCTTTGACGCAATAAACCTTGAATAAGATTAGGAGTGAACAAACACTATTTAAGTTTAGAATACGGCTCCTTTTAAGGCTGCAGTGTGTCGCCATTGAAATTGAATTTAGTGAGAAAATCAAAGCTTGTCTTTATCTTAAACATCAGAGGATGATTGAGAGGAATGCAGCTCAGTGTGTTGTGTGCTAAAGAGTATTTGACTAGAACCCCGATATAGACCAGCAGCTTTTGATGTGGCCACTGAACACCATACCCGGGTCATGCCTGTCAATCCAGGACTGCTTGAACTGTGTAACCTTAACAAATCCATATACTGTAATTCAAAGATGATTTTTCTACAGAAGAGTGTGACAGGCTTTCAGAAATATTCTCAAATCAAGATCAGGCACTTAAACTTTTATAATTATGACTTTTATAATTTATTATAATTTATAATTTTATAATTATAACTTGTTTTGACTATCTTTTAAAATGCTGACAGTATCAAACTTTCATCAAATCCATTACTAATATCTACTGATGTTTGTGCACTAAAAATAATGCCACATCCTGGATCATTAAGCAACTGGCTTTTGTTAATTGAGGACATATTACAAAACACTAGGGCTACCCTCGACTAAAGATTTTTCTGGTCAACTAGTAGTTGTTCATTTTAAGCATTAGTCGACTAATCGCACGTTTATTAATAAGCAATTTAAATCATAATAATGAGCCTTAAATTGCCTATATAGCCTAATAAGCACTCAAGCGCACACATAAAGCTTGTCACAGCACACTGGCAGAAATAATGATTATGAATGTGTCAGGGAAAAACAGCAAGTAGACTGTATTAACATTTTAATAATTTGTTGATGAACTAGTGCTTTCTTTGTTTTCGGCTTAAGAGATGAAGTCGGCGACACTGACTCGTCATCTTCGCAGTTTCATACAAATAACATAATCTGAGAATATTTGCTTTCCATTTGAAAGTGGACATTTCGCTCTCTGTAGATATATAGTTTAGGTTATTTTTACATTTTGACACGCTCAAGTTCAGAAACCGAGACAGCAGATAGCGCGTCCTGTTTGTTTTCATTATTTTACAAAAGCGCAACATTTTGTTGTTATTGTGAGTGAGATTTGAAAGATATATTAGTCATGTCTGTATGACCAAAAATAACAGTATTTTAAGAGCAAATGACCACACCAGCACCTCTATCTGTCATGCAGTGAGCGCGCTACTATTCAGCTTTCACACTCCGCACAGACACTTGAATAGCGCACATTTTACTAGATTAACATTAGATTGAGCTGCCATGTAAAGTTGGTACTACTAACATATTTTACATGACAAGCCATATTTGAGGTCGATGAATGATAGGCGAGTGTTTGAATGTCCTGCCTGATGTACCACATAGACCAGCCGTTAACGATCCGTTGATTTTTTTTTTTTGCGACTAATAAAATTGTGGTCGACCAAGCCTCTTCTCGACGACTAACGGTTAGCCGACTATTAGGGGGCAGCAATGATTAGCAATGAAAACACTGTAAACAATATTCACAATATGTGTTGTACTATAAAACTAAAAAATAATATGATTTTCTTCTTTACAAATTGTGTGTTGTTTTTATGCATAGTACTAAGGGGTCATGAAATGCATAGCAGGATGGGTGGAAGTTTGTTTGTAATGCTATTGAATTCTTTAACTCTCAGATGGCGTTCGTCTTTGCGTTGCACATTGTTGTGATCTGCATGCTATCTGTCACGTTCACAATATTTCAATCTCAGCTGAGATGGCTTGTATCAGGGGTTTCCACAGGAAGAGGAACTCAATCTACTGTTTTTGCAAGTGTGTGTTACACCTGACAAACCACCATTACTTTGTAAAACTAATCTTCCAACTTTGCTTTTCAACTATGATGCAGGAAACGTTGAATTTGTTATTTAATAGATGCACATGAGCAGTAGAGTTTGGGGTCAGCAATATTTTTTAACAGTTTTAAAAGAATGCTTACTGACTCTGCATTTATTTGATCAAAAATACAGTAAAAACAGTAAAATATAATTACAGTTAAAATAGCTTTTCTGTTTGAATATATTTTAAAGTGTAATTTTATGATGCAAAGCTGAATTTTCAGCATCATTACTCTAGTTTTCAGTGCCACATGATCCTTCAGAAATCGTTCTAATATGCTGATTTGCTTCTCATTATCAATGTTAAAAGCAGCTGTGCTGCTTCATATTTTTGTCGAAACTATGAAAAATTACCTTTTTTTTTTTTTGATTGCTTGATGAATAAAAAGTGTTACTTTTATAACATCATAAATGTTTTTACTGTCACTTTTGACCAAATTAATGCATCCTTGCTGAATGAAAGCATTACTTCTTTTGAAATTCTTACTCACCCAAACTTTTGAAGGGTAGTTTATATAATGAAATAAATGTGACATGATTAGGGCAGGTTTTTACATGAAAACCATTTACCACTTTGAGTAACTGTCTGAGCAGCTTTCTAAGGTTTATTAACATCCCTGATGTTGGTACAGGAATGACATGAATTATTGCTTTATGCCTTAATTACTTGCATATGTGAAGACATTAGTGGGAAACAGAAACACTGTTCTGTTTTCCAGTTTTAACCTTAAATTTCACAATTTGTCAGTGGCTTAAGATAAATGAACAAATCAACAAATTCTCAACTTTTGTTCTCAGTTTTGCTCAAGTAAATCTAGCATTGAGGAAATATAGATATTTTTGCTGCAAAATAAGACTAATATATAGTCATTAGGAACAGTTGTTTCTATTTCTGTTGTGTCTGTGTTGTGAAAGTGTTAATCAGTCGAGCAAAGCAGAGCACTTTTTTCACTCTCATTGGCCGCATGGCCACGCTGGCCAGCTCTTTCTCCGGTCTGTGGACAGGTTTGGAATTCAGTAGAAAATAGCAGCAGCAGTATGTCCTCTCTCCAATAACACTGTGCAAAGAATGTGAGCTTCAGAGGCCAGACAGGAAACCCACAGCCTGTGTGTGTGAGAAAGAGAAGCACAGCAGGAAGAAGGAGAGCGATAATACCACGAGCGAGAAGAGAGCGCTTCTTACATGTTGCTGTTGCATTATCATTATCAATATAGCGGCATTTTTGTGACATTTTTGCTCCAGGTGCTAATGGAGAGGTGAGGGGTGATTTTGTTTGAAAGGAAACATAGTGTCACAGCACTTTGAGATGGGGCTTTAGATCACGCTGTCTGGTCTGATCTCACACCTGATAGTGTCGGTGTGTGAGCGCACCTGAGCTCTGTGGGCCGCTACGGTCTAGACGCTCTTCATACTCTGTTTCCTCCTCTTGACATCAAACGCCTCTCATACACGCACACAGACACATTCATGCAGGCACAACCTGGGTCTAAGCAGAAGAGCAGGATTAACTGGTGATTCGGTTTAGGGATTATTGGCTTCACACCACCTGTGCGGCAGAACCCACCCCTGCTGAGGACTGTCCATCAAATGACCATCTGAACCTGTGAGGAAATAAAAATAAATAAAAAAAACAAAATAAAAAATGTTTGTAAGGGATAGTTCATCCAAAAAATGAAAATGACCCCATGATTTACTCACCCTCAAGCCATCCTAGGTGTATATGATTTTTTCTTTCAGGCGAATACAATCAGAGTTATGTTCAAAAATGTCCTGGCTCTTCCAAGCTTTATAATGGCAGTGAATGGCTGTTGAGATTTTGAGGTCCAATAAAGTGCATCCATCCATCATAAAAAGTGCTTCACATGGCTCCTGCGGTCCATAAAGGCCTTCTGAAGTGAATCGATGTGTTTGTGTGAGAAAAGTATTCATATTTAACACTTTATGAACTGTAATCTCTGGCTTCCGCTAACTGTCGTAGTGGATGACGTAGGATGTAGGCAAATGCGTTGACGAACATGGAAGCATAGAGGAGAGAGCAAACAAAACACCGTTCAAGAATGAAAAGAACAAAATAAGGATTTGTAAAGAAAAATGTCGGAGGATTTCGATATAAGCCAAGAGGAGACTGGTGTTTCTTTGCTGTAAACAAAAATTGGTTCTCACAGGAGCTTATACTATGCTTACGTCCTACGTCCAAATCTCAACACCCATTTACTGCCATTATAAAGCTTAGAGAAGCCAGGATATTTTTTTAATATAACTCCAATTGTATTTGTCTAAAAGAAGAAAGTCATATACACTTAGCATGGCTTGAGATGAGCAAGTCATGGGGTAATTTTCATTTTTGGGTGAACTATCCCTTTAAGGTTTGATGTTACCATCAGCTTTGCCAACCAGTGGTTAGCAGATAGATTTTTCAGGAAACCTATTTGAAAACAGTCATTATATGTGCAGTTCTAGCACAGCGATTACAAATTTCACCTTAAGACAAAACAATAGAATAATAAAATGTGTGAGTTTATTCATTCATTCAACAAATTTTATGACAATTAAGTACAACCTCAATTCAAAAACAAAAACAACCTCTTAATTCTCATTATTTTAATGCAAAAAGTGATTTAAAAAACAAAACAAAAAAAACTCGATGTAATAAAATATGAAATTATTTTTATAAATTATTTTTGAGTGTTTATGCATCATAACAGTATTAGTTGTACTGAATTTTATGTATGCTAATGAATAAATAAATACAATTTTAAAAATTACTACAATATTTTTCCAGTATTAAAAATCAACTGAAAATTTAATGGGAATTACAACAAACAAACAAATACATACTTTACATGCATACATACATTTGTAAGATAAGTAAAGTAAATTATCCAGGCGTATTAAAGATGAAAAAATGCTATCACTATCATTAAAAAAAAGAAAAGGAAAAAAAAAGTCTTTCTCAACCAGAGGAACTTAAAAGTAGTTAAATTAATAAATTACTATTAATATACTTAAATAAACTGTAATCTAAAATAAAATGTATATCTTAAAGGGATAGTTCGCCCAAAAATGAAAATTCTGTTATTAATTTCTCATTTCTTCATTCATCTTTGGAACACAAATTAAGATATTTTTGATAAAATCCAAGAGCGTTCTGACCCTGCATAGACAGCAATGCAACTAAGACGTTTTATGGCCCAGAAAGCTAGTAAGGACATTGTTAAAATAGTTCATGTGACATCGGTGGTTGAACCTGAATTTTATGAAGCTACGAGAATACTTTTTGTGCGCTAAAAAAAGACTACAAGTGAAAGAAAATTAACAGCTTTATTCAACAACAACTTTTTTTGTGTGTTAGTCTTCGACATGCGTTTACAAGAGTACCACAACGTATACGTGTGGTGCTGCTGACAAAGGATCCAGAACTTTCTCTTTAACATTTTTAATATTAGGCTTCATTAAAGGTATTTTATCTCAAATGTGGGTGGTTTGGGGTCCTTCAGATATTACTGTATGTTGGATGACAAAAGGCCTTCAAGTCAAAAGCTTTGAAAATCAGAGAAATAAGCTTTGGTTTCTTTATTATTTGTTTATTTATTTGAATTTATTTTTTTGTATTAAATTTGAGCTGGACATGCTTTTTTGACATTGGTGCGGAGATCCTCGTGGGTGACTAGTGACCTGGCAGAGCTCTTACACCCACACCGATGATGGAATAAAACACTGACTGGGCTTTGAGCGCCTGGGTGTTTTTTGCGTGTGTGGGTGCTGGTTATGGAGCTGTAAGGACTTGCCTTAAGAGAAATGTTTATCCTACACCTCCTGCTCTCAAGTGTGTGTCTTGACAGCTGTGCTTAATGTGTGACTAAACAGAACCTGTCTTGATCAATGTCCTCTGAAATCCTCCTGCCCCAGAACACTCCTTAAAGTCTTAATACACATTGTTCACAAGTTTAAATGCCTCAGGGAAAGAATCTAAATGAAGACAGATTTTCTAAAGAAAATGTTGGTAGCTCTTACCTGTACAAAACTCACAGCCAAGATGCTAGAAGGTTACAAATGTGAGGTTACTATAGTGGCTGTTGAGTGGTTGCTTAATAAGACATGATTTATTCATATCTGTAACACAAACAGATTGGGACACACTGAAGTTTAATACATATGGTTAGAGCTTTGTTCAAATCTAAATCTCATGAGCAGTATTAATGAAGGCGCTTTACTCTGTACAGTAACTGTAAACACTGCAGATGTGTTTGTGTGTTTAATGTGTTGCGTTTTTATTTCAGGCTCAAGGAAATTGAGATGAGTGAGTATGATGCCACCACGTACAATCGTTTCTCAGGAGCGGTCAGACGACAGGTCCAGTCGCTCCGCATCATTCTGGACAGTCTACAGGTAAACATTTGTTTGAATGTCCGCTGAGGAAAGCGATATCTTTGTCCTACTATCCTTTCATCTGTTTATGGTGATTTCCGATGACAGCATTCCTCGGTGCATTTGTTGGCTGCTTCTTACAAGATGTTGTTAAAACTAGAATAACTTACTTGTTTACAATCCTGTTTCAGTCTCTTTGAATATAAAAGTCTTTACTGCTGATACACTCAAAAAAACAGTCTCTTGTCACCATCTAATGGCAGAATAATGTAACTAAAATCACCTTCACAAACACACCGTTTCTCAATACAAAATACTATTATTAAAATACTACTATTTTTTACAGAATAATATTGGGTTCAAGCGTGTAGCGCTGAAACCCTATTGTATTTGTTAAAATGGTCACGAATCAGCGATCTCCATGTAAAACTGATCGTGCAGACCAAACCGTAAGTTATAGAGACTTGACACTTCAAGGGATGGTACTGTAGTATTCACACCGCCTACAACGTGACCCAGGCTCGCCCCAATCGGCTTGATGGAGGCGCTACAGCAATCACAATTATGAAATTGCTCAGAACTCCTAAACCATCAGTCGCAGACTCAAGAGTCTTATGCCGTTGGAATTCTTGGCTCACACCGGACAAAACGCACACCTTTGTGAGATTCGATCATGAGCCTTGAAATTTTTGATTTATTTCATATTTTTCATATTTTTGTGAACTAGTCCTGGGTTTTTCACCTGATCGGAACCAAAGCAGTGCAGAAAGATTCTCTGGAGAGTGAATATTAATAATTATCAAAAAAAAGTTGAACTTTCCCCTCACCACCACAAAGGGGTGCGAATACGTTTGAAAGGGGCAAGGGCCACTTTTAGTAAAATGCCAATAACTCCTAAACTGAATGAGATATCTTTGCCATACTCTGAATACTTATCTAAGAGCTCAATCTGAGGTTGCAAGTTTTGGGTCATTTAGGAAAGTCCAAGTTTACCCAAAATCTTATTAAGCCTAAAGGAAAACTCAAAACTTCATGAAACCTGCTGAGTACATGCAACAGGTGATTCTAAACAAGCATGCAGAGTTTTAAGGGGGATCGGACCACAGCTGGTGCTATAACAGTTATAAACGTTAAAAAACATCATGTTTCAATGGTAAATTACCTGGATATGCCAAAAAATGCATTTTTATTCATTGATTTAGGTTGTTACAGGCTTGCTAAATAATGTTTTTTTTTATTTGTGCTTAAATGCCTTAAAGCGATTGAACCTCGGTAATTGCTCCTTGCAGCTATATTTAAAATTATAGTGGATTTGGTTGTCCGCTATGACACTTGCTCCGCAAGCGGAGTCATACAAACGGTGAAAAGGTTTGAGTTCTGTTATCACTAGAATATCGCACTCCTGTCAGCCAATCAGATTCAAGGACCAGAAAACTTTTGTATATGTATACACTTATTTCCACACCACAGAAAACTGCTGATCTCACTCAATTAGTTGAGTTGATTGGTTCTGCCACTACTGTAGTTGACAGAGTGTGAAGAGTCACTGGCTCGCCGATTAGTCTCAGTGAGAATTCGTGCAAGCTTTGTGTAAAGACACACACAAACACTTAGAGTTTTCCTTTAGCTTTTCAGCCAACTCACGAGAGTCAAGACATCCTGACACCCAAAAGAACATGCGCTGTTATTATTATTAGGCGCCTGGCGTTCTCATTGGTCTGTCGATATGGACCCAGGCGGCTGTCATTTTGTATGGAAGGATGTCCGGTTGCGCGTCTGATCTTTTTTGTTTGGGTGTGGGTGGATGGAGCGCTGGAACACGGGTGGAGTTCTCAGAAAACGCTGATTGAAGACCAGCTGGTTTCCCCGTTCACGCTGTACAAAGTGTGTAGCGGCGGCTCGATCTGATCTGAGATCTGTGTTGCGCTCTGAGCTGAGTGCTCATGGGGATTCCCTGTGCTGTGCGAACAGAGTGCCGGCTCCAGCCACGGGGGAGGATCGGGTTCCTCTTTGGCAGCCCGTGTGAGGAGCTCTGCTCAAAGACAGATGTGTTTATGTGAAAACATGGTGACAAGGATTATCTCTGTCTGTCTTTCACAGTCCAGTCCTTTAAATCAGCGCTATCTCCTTTCACCTACAATAGCGTTGTAAAGAGAGCTGGCAGCCACACGGGCATGTGTGTGGTCCAGATGAGCACACTGGCATCGCTCCGTACAGGTTCTGTCCTGAGAAGAACTTAACCTCCACCTCACCCTAAACCTCTGTTCACCGCTTGGGCCTTTTCCAGATAGTAATTTGACCGCTGCCTATTCATTTGCTCCTGTAAAGGTGCCTACACATACATGAACAGAGGTTTGGAAACATCCACTCATTCTGTATTATTATTATTATTTTCAACATCTTGAAGTAATAGTGTAGTTTTCAACCATCTTTGTAAGATGAAGATCTTGGGATGCTTGTTAAAGACGTTCACGTGCATACTGAACACTTATTGACTGCTTTTCTTTTTCCTATTTAGCTTCCAACTCCAAAAATAATTCTATTAGTAAAATAAAATAAAATAACTTGATTGCATGTTTTTAATTTAAATGCCAGTACATTTTTGCATTCTTTCAAGATCATAATCAAGTTTGCCTGAACTTGTGAGTGTTGTATGGTGAACAGGTGAAGCACAGAAAACAAACAACAGCTCCTCATTCCATCAAAGGAATGCATATGAGAGCTGTAAAAAGAGAGCAAAACAGCACATTTGTAGCTGTGCCTTTACTCTGTAATCACTGCTCATCATAGCATATGCTTTTCCACAGCTGACTCTCCCAAACATTCACACACCTACCTTACAGATAAGTGTTTGCAGCAGGTTGTGCGGTAGTTTGTGGTACATGTACTCATTTTTACTCTGAGGCCACATGCTGTTATATTGTGAGCTTAAGGGCTTGTTTTAATGGTGTTTACAAAGGTAAACATCACTAAATTGCATACAGTTAGTCAGGTATTTTTCAAACATTTTCAAAACATATCAAATAATATAAAAAATATTGTTTTCATTTGACTTGAGATTACAAGAAGGGATGCGCAGTGCATCATTAGCACTGGCAGACTTTGAAATGCTAATTTTGCATTCTCATTTCCACTGTTTTTATATTTAGATTGAAACAGACTGATTTTAGATTTAAGTTTGTGTTTTATTTTTAATTTGTTTTGACAAAATAGTTTTAGATCATTTTAATATTAAACATTATGGTTATTGGTCATAGCATGAAAATATTTGTCAAACTGGGGTTTCCAAACCCTTGGAGGTTCTAAGAAAGCTAAAGGAGGTTAGCGAACACTTGAAAATGACCCCATGATTTATGCATTCTAGGTGCATATGACTCTCTTATTTCAGATACAAATACATTCAGAGTTATATAAAAAATGTCCTAGCTCTTCCAAGCTTTGTAATGGCTGTGAATGGCTGTTGAGATTTTGAAGCAAAATAAAGTGCATCCAACCATCATAAAAAGTACTCCACACGGCACCGGGGGGTTAATAAAGGCCTTCTGAAGCAAATCGATGTGTTTGTGTAAAAATATCCATATTTAAAGCTTTATAAACTGTAATCTCTACACTCTAAAAATGCTGGGTTAAAACAACCCAACTTGGGTTATTTGGCAATCCAGTACTGGGTAAATATTGGACAAAAGACATGCTGGGTTATTTTGACCCAGCTGGTTGAGTTAAATGTTTTTACCAAAGCTGGGTTACTTTATTTAAGTCAACTATTGTTTAAAAATTATTATATTGCTGGTTTAAAATGGACTGGAATTTATAAAAACACACAGAATTTATAGAGGCAATAGCAATAATCAAAAGATGCA
>JAHKKF010514123.1:0-15053 GCA_019740295.1 Labeo calbasu | reverse complement strand
TGGGAGATGGGAGCGTCGAGAAAGCGAGCTTTGTCGACGTCTGCCATCTGGGCCAGGGTCAGCCATAAGTGTCGCTCCTGGACCACCACTGTGGACATGACCTGGCCAAGGGAACGTACCGTCACCTTTGTCGCTCGGAGGGCGAAGTCGGTGGCGGCACAGAGTTCCTGCATCACCCCTTGGTCAGAACCACCCTCGTGCAGATGTTTTAACGCCTGGGCTTGGTAGACCTGTAGGGTCGCCATGGCGTGCAGGGCAGTGGCAGCCTGTCCAGCGGCGTGGTAAGCCCTGCCCGCGAGAGCGGACGAAAGCTTGCACGCCCTGGAGGGGAGATGGCGCCGATCCCGCCAGGTGGCAGCGCCCCGCGGGCATAAGTGCACCGCGACAGCACGCTCAACCTGGGGGACCGCCACATAACCCCTGGCTGCCCCACCGTCGAGGGTGGCGAGGGGAGAGGAGCTGGGCCGTGGACGAGACGAGTAAGGAGCCCGCCAAGTCCTCACCAGCTCCTCATGCACCTCCGGGAAGAAAGGCACTGGGGGGGAGCGCAGAAACCAATCATCCAGCCTCGAAGGATCGGCCGGAGGTGTTTTGGGCACCTCCAGACCGATCTCCTTGGCGGCTGGGAGGAGCATAGCTGAAAGTTCGGCGTCCGCCTCAGAGGGGGCGGCGACCGCAGAGGGGCACCGACCCGCCGAGACGTCCGCTTCATCTTCCGACTCTCCCTCTGATGCTGCAGCAGACATCTCGATCTCCTGTGGAGCGCCAAAGGAGACACTCGGCCCGGCGTGCGGGGAAGTGAACTGCTTTGGCCACTCAACGGAACCGCGCGGTGGTGCAGAAGTCCGCGGGGCTTTGCTGGCCGGCGGAGCATTCTGCACGGTCACCTGTATGTCCCCCAAGTTTGCCCAGGGAGAACCGCGGCACAACTGTGCACTCAAACGGGGGCTCGCTGGTTTGCAAAGGCTTTCTTTTTGCCGTTAGAACGGCAGCCCGCAGGATCTCGCTGGTGGCTGCCAAACGCTCTTTTAGAACAAACTCTTTTAGTTTCTTTTTTGGCAGCCTGCCAGCAGAGAGAGCGCAACTCAATCAGGAACTCTTTTTCTTCTTTCCAGGCTCGTAGACGAGGCTCCGAAGCGAAAATCTGAATGAGTGGTTGCAAATACCACTCGCTAATGTTCATTGGCCTTTTGAATAAGGCTCAGAGATGATTGGACTCTCAAGCGAGTTCCCATATGTAACGTCGTAGTGAAACGACTGAAGGGGAACTGTTATTATTTAACTATGCCAAGGTAAATACAGTTTTCCATTCTATGGCACCTTTAAGTGTTTACTTTTGTCCTTTTGCATTATCAACACACTATTTTCCTGTTTAATACTGTAAAGCTGCTTTAAAACAAAATGTATTGTAAAGAGCGCTATATTAATAAAGGTGACTTGACTTGAATGTCTGAAGAACATAATGTTACTAGATGTTACTGTTGAAGTGCCCCTATTATGGATTTTTGAAAATTACGTTTCATGCAGTGTGTAACACAGCTCTAAGTAAATGAAAACATCCTGCAAAGTTTTAAATGTGAAAGTGCACCGTGTAGGCAGTTATTGTCTTTCAAAAGAAAGAGTCAATTCTGAATCATTTAAACTAGCTGTCTTTAAAACGAATTGCAAGCTGTTTCATGTTGACGTTAACTTGAAACATTAGCATACTGCCTGCCCCCTGGTTGCATATGCAGACCCACGGAAACCTGAATCCCCACCTCCCTCAAACACTGTAGCGGATTGGAGAACACACTGTGCTCTGCACTGTGAGGGTAAATCAGTTAGGGTATGTCTAAAAACTGCAGAAGTGCCGACCCAATTTACAGAGTGAACATGCAAGGACGGTCAAACACGCTTTACAAAAAAAATAAAATAAAATAAAAATGGCGATGCAGGCTGATTTTAAATTTGGAGGAGAAAAGGAGTTGGGAGTTTTTAGACATACCCTAACTGTTGAGCACCACTGAAGTCCACTATATGGAGAACATTCCTGGAATGTTTTCCTTAAAAACCTTAAATTCTTTGCGACTGAAGAAAGACATGAATATCTTGTATGACATGGGGGTGAGTAAATTATCAGGAACTTTTTATTTCTGAAAGTGTAAAAAGTGCAACACTATAAAAACTGTTGCTCTCATGTAACTTACTCTGTACTGTAGCATGCAAAATGCGTTTTTAGTTTGTGTTGTGTTGTGTTGTGTTGTGTTGTATTGTGTTTGCTCTGCGCAGCTTATAGGTCTCTGGTTAACAGCAATATCCATTCACATGCAATTGTCTAGAAATGTGTCGACGAACAGTGAATGTTTGTTGTTGTTATTACTTGGACTTCTGATACATAATAGAGCAATATGTTGGTGCACAAACTGCAGTGCTTTATCAATACACTTTGCTTTGGGCTAACACATATAGCATGGCTGTTTGGGTGTTTACCACAGAGCCGAGGGCTGAGTAATGGTGATGGGCGTTCCGTTTCTGACATGCACTGCATGCAGTAGACCAGTCACAACAGACTGGGACATCGGGCCAATCACCACAGATTAGCATCACGCCAAGGATTAGTTTGGATAAATGATTAGTTGAGTGAATCGTTTGGGAGTCGTTGAGCAAAAACTGAAAAAAGGCATATCATAAAAGACAATGAAAAGACAATGAAATGTTTGTGAATGTTTTTTGACCTTGCATGCATGTCAACCTGTTCTAGGGGACTCCCAAAACCAAAATATGAACCTTTCATAATTCATAATAGGGGCACTTTAATGTAACTAGAGATGTATCTTGTTTCCTTCTGTCAAAACAACTGCACTGAAGTGCCATAAATATTATTTTTCCAAAATTCAAGTGCTCATAACTCAAGAAGCATTAAAGATATTAAAATATGATTTTAGATTCTATAATTCTTAAAAAAACTTTTATTTTGGTCCTACATCGTTTATTCCCAGAGATATGGGGATCTCAGTGAGGCTACATGTCCAAATTGTTAAATATTACCCCAGTGTTTTAAACGAACAATGCGTCATCAGAGTTGGTATTTTGGCTTTATATATGTTCAGACACTTGCACTTGCCATTTTCTGAAAATAATGCTCAAACGGAGTTAAGGAGATTATTGACGAGCGAATGATGGAGATCTGTGTTTTGTCCATCATTAGAACGGTGCCATCTGAAGCAGTAAATTAAGTACATTACATTTTCAGCAATTTAAAGGTTGTAAAGTTTATTGTAGATATATGGCGCTCAGATTTTCTTGTTGTTTAATACATTTGGCCAGAATTTAATGATATAAAAGATGAACCGCTATGCACAGGATATTTAAAACATAAAAAAGTATATTGGCTCCAACTGGACTTGCGAAGTAGATGTCTGTCTTCAAACTGCGCATTGCGGCACTTCACTGTGAATGGAGTCAGGGTGGAGTTATGAGGTGTGACTGACAATTTGAGGATCCAATTCCAATTATCAGTATTATCACCATATTGTTAAAATGTTCAAAAGTACTGACCAAGTTTTCATTATTATTATTATTATTATTATTGTTTAAATTCATCAAACAACAAATAAAATGACTCTTTGTTGGCATAAACACTAAAACAATAACATTACCAATGATGTCCGGATTTTAAATGACAGCATGACTGACAACAGTTTATCAAAATGTTAGGTTACAATTTATTTTTATAGTCCACTCTAGACATTCTACTGACTATAAGTAACTTTGCAACTACATGTCAACTAATTCTTATTAATTTGCAACTACGCGTCTATTAACTCTCAGAGCAGACTGTTAGGTTAGGTTTAGGGTCAGTAGAATAAGTTGACAAAGTTTAGAATAGTGTTAGAAGATATTAAGCAGACAGTCTACTAATACTTTAATGACTAGTTGACATGCAGTTACAAAGTTACTTACTGTTAGTAGAATGTCTAAAGTGGACTATCAAAATAAAGTGTTTCCAAATGTTATCAAAAAGCTTTGAAAAGTTATTTAAACTTTACGCTGGGTAGTATTTATTTATCATGAGTTGTCCAAATTGCGGTAATTTTAATAACATTAACGGTTTTAATGATAATTAAAATATGAAATGGTAATACTAACCGTAGGGAATTTTATCATGATTTATCGTCAAACTGATTATCATTACATCCCTAGTTGATACTTATTTAATTTAAAGAACAATTTCTGAAGAATAATGTGGGAACTTGTTTCCCTCTATTAAAACAATTTGCATAGAACATACATGTCTGAGTGCTAAAAATGCACTGAAATGGTCAAGTTGAGGCACATTACCTTGCTTTCTGTAGTCTATTCATAAGATTCTATATTTGAATCAGTTTCAGTTATATTTGGACTAAGGGATTTTGTTCATTGTGCAGTATCGTTGTTACGGATCTGGTCGGTGAGCTGCGGACCGCTCACCACCAGATGTCGCTCTCACCTTGTTTTCACACACTGTCTGTTAGACCACACCCCGGACTACATTCCCCATCAGCCACTGCTCCTATCACCTGCACCCAATCAGAGACAGTATTTAAACCCCGGTCTTCCTGTCACTCACTGCCGAGTATTGAATTGTTTATCGTTCGTACAAAGTGTTTCTCCCTGTGTTCCTGTGTCTAGTTTTCGTGGTTTGTTTTTGTTGTATCGTTTAGTCTGTCTTGCCCGTCTGACCATTCTCCTGCCTCGCCCTACGGATTACGTTCGCCACTGGACTGACCCTCGCCTGTTTTAAGGAATACTCTTGTCTCGCCGTCCAAACACCATGGAAATAATACAGTGAATCAAGGAAAACGCTTGGTAGAGTGCACACAGTCAAAAAAAATACTTTGCGAGGCCTGTTTGGCATGGCCATCCTTAAATGGCTGCCAAACAGGAAATAACCAAAGAAGAAGCAGAGGGAGCGGTAACAGTCAGTACATGGGCAGGGGCTCCCTCTGCTGGCGTGACGTTACAGAATCCCCCCCTCTAGGAGCGACTCCTGGTGCTCAAGCAACAACAGTCCAGGAGTGGCAGACAGTACCAGTGCTTCACTGTCTGGACCTGGGCCGTGGAGCATTGGCTGACAGCGAAACACTGGAGCAGAAGTCCACCATGTTAGATTCTGAGGAGCCTGGAGCCATGGCGGGGCAGGCAGAGCAGGGAGCCATGGCAGGGCAGGCAAAGCAGGGAGCCATGGAAAGGCAGGCAGAGCAGGGAGCCATGGCTGAGCTGGCAACCAGCACAGCAGAGTAGACGGGAGCAAAGATCCCCACAATGGAGCAGACGAGTCTGAAGATCTCCACGGTGAAGCAGATGACCACCACAGCAGAGCAGAGGAGAGCAGGAATCCCCACAGCAGAGCAGAGGTAGCCCATTTGAACGTGGCTGGACAGGTAGGGGCGATGGGACCGGCCTTCTTGACCAGAACACAACAGGTCGAGAGTTCATTGACAATTTTCTTGGTCATTACAGAACAGGCAACGAGTTCATGATTGGCCTCCTTGGCCGTGACATGGCAGGGAGACAGTTCAGAGGTGGCCTCCATGGCACTGACAGGATGGGCAGAGAGTTCGTAGGAGGACGCAGTCGGGGGCATTGGCGCAGACTCACGGTCAGACGAGATCTCTGGAGTAGACTCATGGACAGACGAGACAGTGAGTTCATGAATGGACGCCGCCTCCTTGAAAGGTTCTACAGCGTAAGCTGACACCTCTGGAGGCATTGGTGCAAATTTGTGGAGAGGAGAGGCCTCTGGCACAGATTCGTGGACAGACGAGGCCTCAGGAGCAGACTCATGGACAGACAAGGACTCTGGAGTGCAGTGTGTAGCCCACACGCTCAGAATGGTGACCGCCATTACAGGCAGCACAGTAGATAGTGGGATGCCTGCCGGGCTTGAGGGTGTGGAGGCTGTGGGCATGTGACTTGGGAGCGTAGGCTCTGCGTGGCTTGGGAGATGAGATGAGACCTGGTAAGGCTTTGGAAGGACGGCTGAAACATGACGAGGCTCTGGGATGTCAGCTGAGACGTGACAAGGCTCTAGACGATCAGCTAAGATGTGATGAGTCTCTGGTTGAACAGCTGCTACGTGACGTGGCTTTGGAAGGTCAGACGGGACCTGGCAAGGCTCTGGCATGACGGCTGTGGCTTGGCGAGGCTCTATGATAGCAGCCATGTCGTGAAGAGGCTCAGTTAGGAGCGCAGCTGTGTCTTGACTTGACTCAGGGAGGTCTGCCGTGACTCGACTTGACTCAGGGAGGTCTGCCGTGACTCGACTTCACTCAGGGAGGTCTGCCGCGACTCTACTTGACTCAGGAAAATCAGCAGTGACTTGACTCGGCTCGTAAAGATCAGGTGTGACTTGACTTGACTCGGGAACAACAGCAGTAACTTGACTTGGCACTGAAAGTGCAGCTCTGACTTGACACCAGAGGATCAGCCATCACTTGACTTGCTTTGGGTATGGCAGACATGACGAGACGAGATTCAGAAGAGATGACCTTGGCATGATGAGGCTCAGAAAGGCATGAAGGGCAGCCATGACAGGTGCAGACCCTGGAAGGGCTGCCATGACGTGAGCAGGCCCTGGAGCGGCGGCCAAGACGTGGGCAGGCCCTGGAGCGGTGGACGAGACGGGTGCAGCCTGTGGCTTGGCAGACGTGATGAGTGCAGGCTGTGGCTTGGCAGACGTGACGTGAGAGGGCTGTGGCTTGGCAGACGTGACGTGAGAAGGCTGTGGCTTGGCAGACATGACGTGAGAGGGCTCTGGCTTGGCAGACGTGACGTTAGCAGGCTTTGGCTTGGTGGACGTGACGTGAGCAGGCTTTGGTTTGGTGGGTATAGCGTGAACAGGCTTTGGGTTGGCAGGCTTGGCATGAGAGGGCTCTGGCATGATGTTAACAATACTGGACATGACATGTAGACATTTAGTTGTGACAGATACTGGGGGATGGCAGGGTTTCTCATCAGCAATCCCCACAGTAAATGCAGAGCTGCTCAGCATCCTACTTGAAATGTCCTTACTCAAACCGAAGTAAAAAATGTCTTTTACGAAACTGTCCTTAAATTCCACCAAGTGACATAGTTCACAAAAGTCCTTGACATAATCTTCAATAGGCCGGTTACTTTGACGGAGTTGAATGAGGCATGATGCTGGGTCCATGGTTGAACTGTGTTCAAAAAGCTGCTGGATCTATGAGTGGCGAAGTATTCTGTAACGGGACTCGACAAACAGCGTGGATAGATCCTAGTGCGAGCTTTATTAGAACACAATGCAGTCGGACAGGCAGGGTCGATCTCCAACAAACAGTGATATCCAGGGCAAGACAAAAGCGTAATCCAATAAACAGGCAGAAGGTCAAAATGCCAGAGAGCAGTCCAAAGTATCAAATGAACAAGGCAATGAAACAAGACAAACCTATGGCAGTAAAACAAGGTAAAACTATGACTATGAAACAAAAACAAAGACCATGGAAATAATACAATGAATCAAGGAAAACACTTGGTAGAGTCCACACAGGCAAAACAATACTTCACGAGGCCTGTTTGACATGGCCATCCTTAAATGGCTGCCTGTTTGGCATGGCCATCCTTAAATGGCTGCCAAACATGAAATAACCTAAGAAGAAGCAGAGGGAGCAGTAACAGTCAGTACATGGGCAAGGGCTCCCTCTGCTGGCGTGGCGTTACCAGTTGCTTTCACCACACACTGCATTCACATCAATAAACCAAGATTTTCCTCATCACAATTAATTAATTTAATTATTAGAATTTATTTTGTCATAAAATATGAAGCATAGTCACAGATCAAGATCTACTGCTAAAAGACATATTTTGTAGAATCACTGATAGTAACTCAAACATTTGAGGTATCTCACACTTGAAATACTTCAAGGGTTAGTTTACCCAAAAATGAAAATTCTGTCATTAGTTACTCACCCTCATGTTGTTCCAAACCTGTAAGACCTTCGTTCAACTTCAGAACACAAATTAAGACATTTTTTATGAAATCTGAGAGCTTTTTTTTTAGACAGCAAGGGTACTACCACATTCAAGGCCCAGGAAGGTACCAAGAACATTGACACAATAGTCCATGTGACATCAGTGGTTCAATCATAATTTTATGAAGCTACGGGAATACTTTTTGTGCGTAAAAAAACAAAAAACAACAAAACTTCAGCGTCACCCTAGTAATGAGTATGAGATGAGTAATTAATGTTAGAACTTTTATTTTTGGGTAAACTAACCGTTTAACACTGGGTAATTCTAAACCCCAAGTAAATGTGATCCTGGATAATTTTATTTGACGATTTCACACTGTTCATGCTTTACCTACAGTTAACAATTAATCCTGGTCATTCATAATCTGACGTGTCACACTGTACATTTCTGAGCCCTGGATTACTGTTATTATTAGTATATCTGACAGTGTCAACAGTGATGACTAGATAAACACAAAACCACATTTGGTTTTTGACCATTGAAAATAAGTGGGATACTACAATTTGGACATGGAGCTGCACCAAGACCTTGATATCTCTAGGATCATTTATTTACCCTAATTACTGAAATGTTAAAGATTTGTTTTACTTTTCTTAGATTGTGCTTATTATAACAGAAAACCAGTCAGAACAAAATAATTTATTCAGAAACAAAAGCCATGTAAAAATGCTGCATTTATTCATAAACTAAATTTTTGTAAGACTTTTGTTTCTTTATTCAGAAAGTCATATAAAAATGCTATTTGTGTATTTAAATTTCATTGCATTAGTCTACAGAAAATGTTAATGCTCCCAATGCTATTTAATGGTGCCGTCAACACTGCACTCCGACAGCTGACTGAAGAGCTGCAGATATTCACGGCACTGTAATTTCCTCATCTATTTGACTCAGAACTATTACATAAAATTAAACTGTGCATATAAAATAATTTTATTTCATGTCATATTTGTGATTTAACTTTTTTTATGAAAAAATTGTTTTAAAGAATAGCTGTTTGTTATTTTCATATATTCATTTTGAAGAAAATTTGTAATGAAGAATAGCCTATTTGTTATAAAGATCATTTTTATAACAAATTTTAAGAAAAAGTTGAAAGGTAAGAAAAAATAGAATTAGCCTGTAGTCTATAGACAGCCCTAAGTTAATTGTACTGTTCCCCTAACTTTTGTTAATCTGTAGACTGAAATAAAAGAATTCTTGATAATAAGAGAAATCACTGACATAATTTAGGCCATTAAAACAAATCCATTCAACTAAAACCATTTAACTTGCAATGTTAACTTATGAAATGAAATAAAGACACAAATAAATCACAATGTGTAATCAAGAAAGAAAAATATATTTGACAAAACTGCAAAATGAATGCTTGATGTTTGACAGTGAACACATCTCCACTGCATAGCTGCTTATATGCTCAAGTCAGTCACAAATATTAAACATGCTTAAAAATATCTTATTGAAAACATCTGGTCACAACTGGTTCTTAAATTCTAAGATTATAATCTTTAGATACCACACACTAGACAATTGTCTACAATTGTCACATACTAGACAACAGAGGTGTTCTATACAGTTCTTTTAATAGATATATTGTTTTGATAGAAACATGATGCCTTCCTAGTTTTAACATTACTTACATTACATTACATTCTTCTTTTAATACAATAAGTATCAGCTGTATACAGAGTGACCAACATTTGGTTTTAACCACTGAAAATGGGTAATATTCAACTATTTGAATGGAGCACTGCTGAGATCCCCATGTCCCTGATCACTGAATGATGTAGGGCCTTGAAAATGACAAGTCCAGGAGAAAAGTTTATTAAGAACTATAATCTAAAATGATACTGTGACATCTTTAAAACTTCTTGAGTTATAGGCACACAAACTTTGGAAAAATAATATTTATTGCACTCAGGTATGTTCAATGCAGCTGTTCTGACAGAAGGAAACAAGATGCTTCTCTAGTTTCAAAATTATTTGTTTTTTAGACATTCCTCTTAAAAAGACAATAAGTATCATATTTTCAACCTGGTCTCATGGCAAACACGTACCTGTGGGAACATTTTCGTGAGACACAAAATATGTCTCAATAAGTACATATCACTGCAGTTTCCATAAGAAATTCCATAAGAAAGTGGCACTAAAAGAGTGTTCAGTACTTTCCCCTGGAACAGATGAACATACCTATGGTATGTTTTATGATAAAGGCTAGATGGTATACAGGTATACTGTACTATAATTACTGTTTTTGCATTATTGTAAGGGGTAGGTTGTAACACAATCTAACAGGTAGAAAATGTATTGTTCGTTTCTGGCCGCAGCTGTATCAACCACGTTTTATGTGATGTTGGTATTGTACGTGTCACCACAGTTCTGGCTTAAAATGTCCGTTGAGTGGCACTATAACTCTAATGCTCCATGACATTTTAAAATAACGTACCATCTAAACCTACCCGATAGTATGAACAAAAGCGAATGTGACATAAAAACAATTGCAAGCATGCCATTTTAGCTTGTTTTACATTCTCTCATCTTTCAGCTCTTTCATCGTGAGACATGTTTTCCACGGGATTTGCACCCAAGGATTCCGCAACCGAGCTACCGAGCAAGCTTGTAATGCCTGGTGTTTTGATAATTTGTGCTACCCTGTCGTGTACAACTACCCTAACCCTAAACCGACCCTTACAGTCAAAAAACTACAGTGTTGGTAGCATAATCTTATAGGTAGCATTATTTGTCTCAGATGAAAATTGTCATTTTGTAAATATTCATCCATAAATATTCATTCATGACATTTCATATTTTGGCTATTACTATACATGTGTAGTGACAGCACATTCCAGGGCCCAGTTTATGGTGGGACCCCTCTCTCACCGTAATAGTGGACAAAGGTTTGCTACATTTTGATTGGATCTTTGTGGACTAACATAAGCAAACTGTAGAATGCCCAGCTCATCGAGGTCACGTTGTCAGGGAACAGGTGCTTAAGGGAGGGGTACATCAAATGGAGTGGCCTGCACTTTCTCCAGACCTGAATCCCATGAGAAACCTATGGGATCAGCTGAATCGTTGTGTAGAGGGTTGTAACCCTGCACCCCAGAACCTCAATGACCTGAGGGCAGCCCTTTAAGCATGAATGAATGACCGCATTTATATAATGCTTTCATTGTGTATTGTCATAAGCCCAAAGTGCTTCACAATCATATGGGGGATCTTTTCTCAACCACCACCAGTCTTCAGCATCCACTTGGATGATGCGACGGCAGCCACAGGACAACGGCGCAAGTGCGTTCACCACACACCAGCTACAGGTGGAGAGGAGAGAGAGTGATAGAGCAAATTCAGAGAATGGGGATTATTAGGACGCCATGACTGACAAAGGCCAGAGGAGGGAATTTGGCCAGGACACCAGGGATACACCCCTACTCTTTACGAGAAGTGCCATGGGATTTTTAATGACCACAGAGAGTAAGGACCTCAGTTTAATGTCTCATCTGGTGCTTTTTACAGTATAGTGTCCCCGCTACTATACTGGGGCATTAGGACCCACATAGACCACAGGGTGAGCACCCCCTGCTAGCCTCACTAATACCTCTTCCAACAGCAACCTAGTTTTTCCCAGGAGGTCTCCCATCCAGGTACTGACCAGACTCAGCCCTGCTTAGCTTCAGTGGGCAACCAGTCTTGGGCTTCAGGGTGATGTGGCTGTGGCAATATCAAGAAGAGTGGAATGCCATGCCTCAGCAGACAATAAGTCGACTTGTGAATAGCATGAGATGTCATTGTCAAGCTCTAATTGATGTTCAAGGATGCATGTTATTGAGACATTGACATTTTTTGTTATTAGCGTTTGTTTCAGTAAATTGCTTGAGATGAAGAAATTACCATTGCATGCTTCTACTTAAATGCCCTACTTTCATGATATAATACTAATACTAAAAGCCAACTCCACTACACATCCACTGATGTGTACAAAATGTGATTATTTTGCTTATTCTTATCTAAGTTGATGATTTGGCATTTTTGTAGATATATTACAAACAAATGTAAAACGTCTCTAGGTTACGTATGCAACCATGGTTCCCCGAGGGGAATGAGACGCTGCACTGAAAATGCTTTGGGATCGCCCTCTGTGTGACCATGTTCTGAAGCACGTGTTGAATCAGTCCAATAGAGAAGCGAAACATCATGAGTAGGGTGACGTGAACAACCAGGAAGCATAAAGGTGCACCTGGCAAATGCACGTTAGCTCCTGATGACGTGAGTGCCTGCAGGGATGCAGGGGAGTATGGCAGAGAGATGCAGCACCTTGTTTCCTGATCTGCCTTGCGCCATGGGGTAGCTCTGTGATGCAAGCGTCCAGTGTTCACACTGGACAGAGCAGATTGCTCTTGGCCTGCTTCCTGGAAGGGAGGAGGAAAGAAGACATGCAGTACTAAGGGGCACCTTGGTGCGCTGTACTGGCCTTAGCCTCCAAAAGCCACGGAGGAAACAAGTAAATGATGGATGTCTTCCCCAATGACTGACCACCCAGAAGGGTGTGGTAAGCAGCTAAGGCCTCCACGTATACCTTCAGAGTGGAGAAATGCTTCTGCAGGCCTCCAGAATTGTAGCAGCTGGGCCGTTAACTGGGTCTTGCAGTCGCTGTCCGCACCAAGAAGTGAAAGTATCCACTTCAAGGTGTACTGTTTCCTCGTGACGGGATCTCTGGACTGGAGTAGGGTCTCAGCAACCTCAGTTTAGATACCTGCAACATGGCATCCAGCCCAAGCGGAGCTGTGCTGGAACCCCATACTATGCCCAGATAAATGGTTCTTTGTAGTGGAGAAAGTACATTTTTCTTGGCATTTAGCCTTAACCCCAGCTCTTTCTTATGGGTGAGGACAACATCTCGATGTCGAGCCGCCACCTGCTCCGACCGAGCTAAAAACATCCAAACGTTGATGTGGTTGAGTAAGCGAATGCCCTGGAGTCGCAAGGAGCCAGAGCAGCATCCACACACTCAATACTTGTATGTTTTTCGCCCCCGAAAGTAAACCTACTTCAGAATGAGGAAGTAACGGCTGTAGACCCCAGACTCTCTGTCGCAAGGACGAACACGTTCTATGCTTAAGAGAGTGTCTACTTCTTGTTTCCTTACCAGAGCCTGCTTGGGTCCCACTAGTGTGGGAATGACCCAGTTGAACGAGGCAGTCGAGTAGCCTCTTCTGCAGTCTGCAGGACCCAATGGGAGACATTTAGCTCCACCGCTGGCATCGCCCCATATCCCTTCACCCCACAAAGTTAGAGTAGTTTGTTACAACATGCTGATGAGTCGAGATAATTATAGTTTATCCCACGATCTCGACACCTTGGTGTGGAGACCAGGAAAAATGGAAGGCCCGGCGTGAGTTTGTGATCCCATGCCCAGGAAGCGCTCGTCTAATTTACTCTTGGGACGAGTGTCCTGCTTCTTGGCTGGCCAGTCGATGTTTAACTTGGCTATAGTGCAAGTTACAACCTCCACTAACTCCTCATATGTGAGGGACTATGGTGGCGAGTCCACAGTCTCCTCAGTATCGACGCTCAACACATCAACCTCCTCAGAGGAAGATAGATAAAGCGCCTGGTTCTTTCTCTAGGGGGAAAAAACCGCAGCACATGCTTTCAAGCCCCAAGAGGGAGCCACGGATCTCGCGGGTGAGGACCAAGATAAGGACGAGTCCATCTCAGGTCCCTCTGCTAAATCCACTTGTGAGATCACGAGCCTGACCACTCTCATCAAAAATGGCCAGGCGGGAGCGATGCACACACAGCAAAAGCAGTTCGTGGTCATAACAATCAGCTCCCTCGAGCAGATCATGCATGCTCTGTTCCCAAACAAACAACACACAAATCACATACATCCCCACCTGCAAAATAACATGGGCAGGGAGAAACACAAAGCCTGAAATGTCATTTGCTCACCACAGAATTGGTCATTGTTTTTTGCCTTCTATACAGAGTGTAAGTGACTGACTGAGTGCTTATGCAACAACACACACACACACACACACACACACACCACAGACACATTCGCTGAAGAGCAGAAGCTAACATGTGCATTTGCTGGGTGCACCTTTATACTTCTTGGTTGCTCACGTCATCCCACTCGTGATGTCTTGCTTCTCTATTGGACTGATTCCACACGTGCTTCAGAATGGAATTACACAGAGGGCGTTCCCAAAGCATTTTCGATGCAGCTCAAGTTCCTAATTTTCTTTAAAATAATGCATGTAAACATGTTTGAAACTAAATTTAATTTCAAAGATACAAATTATTGAAAACACTATTTTACAATAACCAAAGACATATTTCTGCAAACACCTGTGTTTGACAAATGTTTACAAATATAATACAGTGGATGTGGCAACATGAGGTCACAAGACAAGGAAGAAAATGTTGGAGTACAATATAATAACAATGTAACAACAATTGACTGAATATCTCATTCACAGCTTAAAACTATGTGTTAATGGTTTCCCACTTAATTCGCATCTTTACATTTTAGTTGTGTTATCCATTGCATGTTTTCAAATCTTGGAATGCATATATTATTATTATTATTATTATTTTTAATGCACTTTTGAGTCACTCCCTTAATTTGCTCAGTGAATGTCTAATACAGGGGTCTCCAACCTCATTTCATTAGAGAGCAACTTTTTAAAAATGAAAGTGACTGAAAGCTACACATGGTATACAGTACTTAAATCTCTTAAATAATGTATCGATCCAACTGTTTGAAAAACAAACATTCAAAAAGTACTGGCACACGAAAATCACAATGTCGAAAACCAACAAATAAAAATGAGCAGCACTATGCACTGAAATAAAAACATAAAAAACAAGGGCCAGATTTTAAACTAACAAAAAATATTCATAACATGTTATCCACTAACATGTACTACATGTTCAAATACAGTTTGGCCAAAAAAATTATTAAACCTTACATTTTAGCCTTATGGCAAGTGTACCTATTAAGCCCACCAAAATCTAATTTTATACGTTTTTCAGAGTTATTG
>JAHKKF010514121.1:0-12899 GCA_019740295.1 Labeo calbasu | reverse complement strand
CTAACAACCATACCGAGCTTAGTTATTCAGCTTTCAGATGATGTGTAAATCTCAATTTTGAAAAATTGACCCTTATGACTGGTTTTGTGGTCCAGGGCAAACAATGATAATTAAAAAAAATCCAGTCAACAGCAGCTTTTATGCAATAACCTTGGCATATATATATATATATATATATATATATATATATATATATATGAAAATAACTGTTTTAGTATTTTTATTTAGTAAGTGTTACTGTACATTCTGTATAGCAAGGTGTCTCTCATCTAAAATTACAATTCTAAAATTTGTTAAATTATTACTAAATTATAACAAGTTATAAGCTTTAGAGCATATTGCAGCAAAGAAAAAAAGTTTCCCTGTCCGTATCTGATCAGTAAATCAGTCCGTGGAGAAAATTATTGTGTATTATATCTTACTATTGCAAGATTTTCATTGTGACTTTACAATTATGAGGAGGAGATCATTCTGTTGGACTGTTTTGGGTTCATTCTATGTAGTGGTATATATGTAAAGGTCCCATGCAAAATAAATGTATTGAAATCCAACTTTTATTTGATTCACATTGTGTATTGTAGTGTATGTACAGTAAATGCATAACAGCAATTTCAGATAACAGAAAAAAATACTCTGGAAATGTTAGCGATACAGTGCCCTCCACAAATATTGGCACCCTTGATAAATATGAGAAAAGGTTGTTTATTCCTTTAATCTTTTATTTAAAAAATGTATAAAAATTTCCAAAATTCTAACCTTTCATTAAAGCAAAATTATTGAAAGTGGGGGGAAATCACATGATTTTTTTTTTTCTTTTGTTTTTCTCCAATGCATGTGGGTCACAATTATTGGCACCCCTAGAAATTCTTATAAGTAATATATCTCTGAAGTATATTCCCATTAATATTTACATTTTTTTTTAGCACACCAGGGTGACTAGGAGCATGAAATTGTCCAGCCATGCCTTCCTGCCGAACAGGATTATACATATGAGGAACACAAATGCCAAGTTCCCTTAATCGTCCATCAGAAGGAGTAAAACCGAAGAATATAGTTCTGATCTGCAGAACAAGATTGCTGAGCTTCACAAAATAGAATGTGGCTGTAAGAATGAGAATAATTAAGAAGTTCCAATTAACAGAAAATGCTACAAATCCGCCTGGAAGAGGACATGTGTCTTTATTATCCTAATACATGGTGAGGAGGAAATTCTGCGTAGCCAAAGACTCTTCAAGGATCACAGCTGGAAAATTGCAGCAATTAGTTGAGTCTTGGGGTCAGAAAGCCAAAAAAAAAAAAGTCAAATAGCCCCTAGTTTCAACTAAAAACTTAAGTTCAGCAGCTGCCTTAAAATTTTAAGTTAAATCAACTTAAAAATACTAGTCATTTCAACTCACTACAATAAAATAAGTTTAAATGACTTGTACTTTTAAGTTGATTTAATTTATGAGTTGAAATGTGGACTCAACTACTAAGTACTTACATTTAAATTAATCATTTTGTACAGTGTACTTATTGTGTACATACATGTTTTTACATAGTACTTATATTTTAAAAAATACCTATATGTAATTACATCTGTAATTAATTTCTGTAATTACATTTAAAATTACACTGCTGACCCATCCCTTACACCTTAACCCACTCTTAAACCTACCCATACCACCAAACCTGTCCCTAACCTTACCCATATCTCACCTCAATAGAAGCAAAAGTGTTTTGCAATACAATATGACAACAATAAGTACATTGTACTTATTTTTGGATGTAAGTACATAGTAGTTAAGGCAACCTAATATAAAGTGTGACCAAAACTTTTTACGGTGTACATCACCACATGTTGTTTAGGAGGGTTTCAAGAAAAACCCCGCTCGCTTATCTAAAAACAAACTTCAGCATATTCAGTTGTCCAATACAACTGGAACTTCAAATGGGCCCGCAAAGACTCAAGATGGGTTTGGTGCAGGTGTTTTCCAAACTCATCAGGCATCAGAGCTGTTATCTTGGGAAAAGGACTTTGCAAAAATTGGGTGCCAATAATTATGGCCGACGTGAATTAGAGAAAAAACATTTATTTCATAATGAGATTCTCCCCCGACTTTCCATTGTTTTACTTTAATGAAAGGTTTGAATTTTGTGAATTTCAAAAGGATAAACGATGTAGATTTATTTCCACAGCTGCCTTTGCAACCAAGGGTGCCAATATTTGTGGAGGGTGCCAATATTTGTGTGTATTTCCGTTTTAAAGTATTGGTTATACAACTCACAACAACAAGAACATTAAAATAAAATAAAATAAAATAAAATAAAATAAAATAAAATAAAATAAAATAAAATAAAATAAAATAAAATAAAATAAAAAGTACATCAGTGGCTCAAAAGAGAGCTGTGAGAATGAGAATGTCTTCTCTTCTGATGCCTGTTTCAGTTTGTGACCAGCTCTGAAAACATCATCAGGGACTTTCATTTTGTTCACGTTTGAAGTGGCGATGACATGAATATATTCTGTTCATTTTTCTTCTTTTCTTCTCTCTGATGGTGAACGTCCACCAGATGTTCTAATGTGGTTGCTCTAATAAAAAGATGTTATAGAGCCAAAAATAGATGAAATAGATTTGGAAGGGCCACCTACACATGAATCAATCAACCAGAAAAATACATGTCAGTGGCATTTACCATAATGATGGGAATGAGAGATGGACAGGTAAGGCCTAATGAAAGTTTCAGACATAAATTTTCACACAGCCCCTTTCGTTTTTACAAGATGGGCATCTGTAATGATAAATTAAATGTCATACACATAATTATTGAATAAAAAAAAATAGCACTACCAAGTTCTGTCTTCATTTACTATATGTAGTGTCAAAAGAAACATTATAATATTAGAAAAAAATGTGCACAGTTTTCATTAAAATAATATATGAAACTAACAATCTTAAATATATGTTTATTTTATGTACAAAATATATAATTTAACATTTTTATTTTGGGGTACAATATGGCCTGAGCAAATACAACACTGAAACATATCATATTTCCTTTTAAGATCAACATCCAAATTATTCTGACATTGTACAAACATGTTTGGACCCCGCTGTGACATCACTTCTATTCTGATCTAAGCGTATCAAACAGCTAGGGTGTTTCTTGTATTAATACAACAGGAAATAATAGGATTGGCTGTGGTCACAGATAATTTGGCGGTTGATATATCTGTCATAATGACGTGGGTGTCTACCAAGAGGTTAAAGGCTACAGTCGCTGTTCAGTGCAGTTAATATGGCTGACATACAGGGCCATCAGATCCATTACATACACAGACTAGACAGAGAGGAGAGAATAGCTTGAGTTCAAGTGTGACTCATTTAATGTGGATAATTAACTGGTACTTTTAATTAGCGTAATGGAAAGTTAATAGTGTGTCATTTTGCCCACTGAAACTGATATTTCATATCTCATGTTTGACTGTTTAGAGAAGGAACACTTTACAATCACCTTCCTTAGTTAACCATAGTTAATCCATTAACTAGCATTAACTAACAATGAGTATCACATTTGAAATAGTATATATGAATCCGGTAACAATTTACAATAAGGTGTCATTCGTTAACTTTAATTAATGTATTAACTAACGTGAACGACAAGGAACAATATGTTGTTACACTATTTATTCATCCTTGTTAATGTTAGTTAATAAAAATACAGTTGTTAATTGTTGCTCATGTTAGTTCACAGTGCATTAACTAATATTAACAAACACAACTTGTGGATTTAATAATGCATTCATAAATGCTGAAATTAGATTAATAAATGCTGTAGAACTATTGCACCATTATTAGTTCATGTTCACTAATGTAGTTAAATAACATTAAGTAATAAACCTTATTGTAAAGTGCTAAAATCTTTGTATATGCTAGTTAACAAAAAATACAGTTATTCATTGTTAGCTCATGTTAGATTCATGTTTATTAAATAATTTTAACATATACACGTTTTAATTTTAACAATATTTTAGGGCATGTTGAAAAAAAACAATAACTATAATTAATGCTGAAGAAGAATTTTTTCTTTCTTGGTTCATGTTAACTAATGCAGTTAACTAATGTTATGTTTATTAATTACTGAAGGTAATATCTTTAGACATTTAATTGCATATTAATGCAATTAAATATCTGTATTATAGTTGAAATTTAGATTAAATTCAATTAGCTGATATAGCATTTTTTGATCCCTCTTTGGTCACGCTTTATTTTAAGGTTTAGTTCTTGCTATTAACAAACGGCTTTTGCTTTAATAAACTCCTAATTTCCTGCTTATTAATAGTTAGTAGGGTAGTTGTTAAGTTCAGGTATTGGGTAGGATTAGGAATGCACAATATGCCCATGCACTTTATAAGTGCTAATAAACAGCCAATATTTTAATAATAGGCATGCTAATAAGTAACTACTCTAATAGCACATGTACATCCCAGAGACATCTATTTGACATTTGCATTTACATCTGCAAGATGTATTTTTTAGAGTGTTTGCTCATCTGCAATACGTCTGTCATTGACGTCTCCTATCAGATGTCAAATAGACATCTATTAGATGTCTTTAAAATGTTTATGGTTTATAATGTATGTAAAACTGACATCTTACAGACGTCTGTCAGATGTTTGTACACAGCAGATGCTTTCCAGATCAAGTGATATACATGTGCTATCTGGGTAGTTAATAGTGAGAATTGTTCCCTATACTCAACCCTGATAGCACATACATCTCGGAGATGTCTATTTGACATCTGCGTTTACATCTGCAAGATGTATTTTTTGGAGTGTTTGCTCATCTGCAATATAACTATAGGACGTTTCCTATCAGATATCAAATAGATATTTATTAGATGTTTTTAAGATGTCTTTTTAGATATTTATGATTTAGAACATATGTTAAACTGACATCTTACAGATCTCTGTCAGATGTTTGTACACAGCAGATGCTTTCCAGATCAAGTGATCTTTAACAGACATCTTGCAGATGTACATGTGCTATCTGGGTAGTTAATAGTGACAGTTGTTCCCTATACTAAACCCTGATAGCACACATACATCTCGGAGATGTCTATATGATGTCTGCATTTACATCTGCAAGACGTATTTTTTACAGTGTTTGCTCATCTGCAATACATCTATAGGATGTTTCCTATTAGATGTCAAACAGATGTCTATTAGATGTCTTTAAGATGTTTATGATTTATAATGTATGTAAAACTGACATCTTACAGATGTCTGTCACATGTTTGTACACAGCAGATGCATTTCAGATCAAGTGATCTTTAACAGACATCTTGCAGACGTACATGTGCAATCTGAAAAGTGTTACCCTATCTTCATATGTAATTTCATAATTCTATCGCCTGCCTGAAATATGGTTAAGGTGTACTGCTAATACTGACAAAAATATACTTTAATGTCATTTCTATTAAATCTTATATGTCATGTTTTTGAATATATTTGTTGGAAAGTTATAAGTTGCAGTTTATTGGATTTAAAATGTATATGTGCTGGTATGTTAGTCAAAACATGAGAACCTAATGATTTAAAATATACTTTAAAGTAAAATAGAATTAATTAACACTTAAGTGTGTTATGAAACTATAGTTCTCACTGAAAATGACAATTCTCACTAATAACTAACTATTAACTATGACTTTTGCTTCAATAAACTCCTAATGTGCTGCTTATTATTAGTTAGTAAGGTAGTTGATAAGTTTAGGTATGGAGATTAAGCAATCTAAAATATGGTCATGCAGAATAAGGCATTAATATGTGCTTATAAGTACTAATAAACAGCCAAAATTCTATTAATATGCATACTAATAAGCAACTAGTTAATATTTGAGAACTGGTCCTTAAAATAAAGTGTTACTATACATTTTTAATAAAAGAATATCACTTATATATACTTCATTTTCGCAATGGCAGCTTATGCTGTTTCAGAACAGTGTCAAACCTGCATAAACCATCTTTTCAGCATTTTTTTTTTCCTCGAAAGTGTTTTTTTACAGGTGTGGGTGATGTAGTTGCTTTTTGAGCTTAAAATTGGGGAAAATGACAAAAGCAGTAAGCACATTTACACTGGAAGATTAGCCTAAAGAACCAAAAAAGCACACCACACATATAGTTCATTAGGTTAAAACCACTCAGGCATGTTCTGAGAAGAGAATATTACCATACGAACTCTCCTGTCCAATGAACTTAAGTTATCCTTGTATCCAGGGGCAGCTCTTTCTGTGTGGATCAAATAAGGGGGTTGATGTGCTGTATTTGGGGCAATGTTCTAACATGTCTAAGGGGCATATAAACATTATCAACATATCAACGTTATTGCCACTGATGCAGTATTTCAAATAACACTTCCATGTCTGTGTATGTTATCCTGGTATTTTTTTCACTTGTTTTGACACATTTGACACTCTTGGTTTATTTTCAGTCTGTGACTCATAAAAGCAAAGCATAAAAACTCTTCAGACATAAAATCAGAGGACATTACATTTATTTAATACCGTCACCAGCTGTAATTACCTGCAGCACTCAGTGTGTGCATCACGGGGCTGATATTTGAAACAACCCTTGTGTGATATTGCTGTATTAACATGACAATTTGTAATATTGATATGAAAAAAAAAAAAAAAAAAATACAATCATTAAACAATGATCCAGCCAACCTAATACCACTGTCTCAAACCAACCTAACTCATTCTCTTTTCATAATGGTATTCATTCAAGCAGCATAACATATAATATTCTAATATTAAAATGTAACCAGCATACTTTTAAAACTAAGATGAATAATAGATATAATAAAATATAGTATTACATACAAATAAAATAATAATAATAATTAATTTTAACTTTTTTACAGATCACATTGCACTTCCCATCAAAATAAATGTATCTTCTGGCTGTAAATGGTTACAAATTTTAAACAGGTTTGGTTTGAGTTTTGAGGTCTGATGTTTCACGTTTAAATCTCAGATTAAAAGAAAATAATGTTCGTTAAAAGAATATACTTCGATGCAAACTTCAAACTTCAAAAACGCATTTGTAATGGTGCAATTTTTATTAACAATTATATCATATAATAATATGTTATATTAACAATATTAACAATATATTCACTTCGAATGTAATATCAAATAACTATAGTTAAAATCGAGGACTTGCTTTTGTTACTCATATACAGCTAACATAGGCTAATTAGTGTAGAATATAGGTTGCAGATGATAGGTTTTGACCTTTTAATATCTTGGTAACACTTTACAATAAGGTTCATTAGTTAACATTAGTTAACTACATTAGTTAACATGAACTAAGAATGAACAATTCTTCTATAGCATTTATTAATCTTAGTTAATGTTGATTTCAGCATTTACCAGTGCATTATTAAAACCACAAGTTGTGTTTGCTAACTAACAGAAACAAACACCGACTGTATTTTTTTATTAACTAACATTAACAAAGATTAATAAATAGTGTAATAAATGTATTGTTCACTGTTCGTTCATAACTAATGTCAATACGTGTTAGTCAAGAAAGCAAGCTTTTTTTGATAACTTAGCTTCATGTAATAGTATTCATTAAATTAATATGATTCTTGTAGGGCTCCACTACGTACCTCTTATAGTGGAGAGCAAAATGTTTGACCCGTAACGCTTTCCGTAGTCAGCTGAAAAAGGTAAACACGGAAGCCCAACCATACTAAATATAGTCGGAATGAGGTTGTTCCTAATACGTGTTTTTTTAGAAATTCATACGGTTATGTATTTCTAGCAGTCACCACAAAACATCGAGAAAGTGTCAAAAACTAACCAGCTAAATAGTGGCTGTCGTTTAATCTAACATAAAGTTTGTACCGCATTAGGAGCTAAACACATGTGCTGAAGTTCAATGGCTTCTGAAAAGCAAGACACATTTGTAATCGTCGGTGGAGGAATTGCAGGAGTAACTTGTGCAGAACAGGTAACGTTACGAACACATCGATAACGATAATTCGATCTATAATGACCGTCCTGATAGCTCTCTGGTCTTATAACCTTAAAAACTTTTGCAGATCGCATCGCAGTTCCCATCCGATGAAGTTTATCTTCTGACAGCTTCTCCCTTAGTAAAGACGGTTACAAATTTCAAACAGGTTTGATATTTCACATTGAAGTTACGAATTTAAATATTATTTTGTGTCTTTAATTAGGAGCACTTTGACTGTTTACTGTGGAAAATTAAAATATTAAAAACACTTACTGTACGTCCTGACAATGAATTTATTTATAAAAAAATTACAAATAGTACACAGATTCCAAATGAGTTAAAAGACGAAAAAGTGGATAAAATGTAAGGAATGTAGTGTAATATGTAATACTATACATGGTATAAAAAAGTGAATTAAAAAATGTTATTTGTCAAACACTTTTCTCCATCTAGGTGTCAAAGACGTTGGAAGAATTCGATGTCGAGGAACAACCATCCAGTGTTTTAGAAGAAAAGTATCCCAATCTGAAAGTCGTACAATCTGCAGTCAAACTCCTGCGAGCTAAGGAACATGTAGGTTAAGACAAACGCTTTGGTTGTTTTCCCAAAATATTCAAAATGGAATTTTAATCACTTTCTTAATTTCTGCAGCTTTTACAAGCTGAGAATGGTCAGACGTTTCATTATAAAAAGCTGTGTATCTGCAGCGGAGCCAGACCCAAGCTTCTCACCCAAGATAACCCTCATGTGCTGGGCATACGAGACACAGACAGTGCTCAGGTACACTGAGACCCATCAATAATGAATGTCATGTATATGAATATAACAAACATGAATTCGGTGATTGAATGATGTATGATATTTTTACAGGAGTTTCAGAAGCGCTTATCAAAAGCTAAAAGAATAGTTGTCATTGGCAATGGAGGAATCGCATTAGAATTGGTGTAAGTATGTGAATCATTAATATCAATAATACGGGATCAAAACAGTAAACACGAAAAACGCACTATGAGTCACTTAAGTGCTTGAGATTAGTTTTGTAAACAAATATAATTGTGTACGAATTGTTTGTTTTTACCAAGTTCATTTTTTAATTAAATGATATGAAAGTGTAATATTAAAATTTAATTAAAATATAATTTTTATAATTTTCTGCTACATTATTCTACTCCACTTTGTGTTATTTCACAGTTCTTTTATATTATTTTGTATTTTGATTATTTTACTATTGTCAGTAATGTGAATTTTTTTTTTTTTGTTTGTTTGTTTGTTTGTTTTTTTTTAATTGGAAAGTGAGAGATGTATTAAGATATTTTATAATGTCTGTTGTTTGCTCCTGTAGGTATGAAGTAGAGGGCTGTGAAGTGGTCTGGGCTATAAAGGATAAAGCTATAGGAAACACATTCTTTGATGCAGGAGCTGCTCAGTTTCTCATTCCCTCACTGGAGGCTGACAAAAAAGACAGGTCTTTGCCCTGCAAGAGAGCACGCTACACTACTGACAAGACTGCAGGTATGAATTCACCTTACACGCTGGTTTACACACTCACACACAGTGAGCATTGCTGCCCTCTTCTGGTAATTTTGATGAAAAATGAGTGCTGCTTTAATAAATACTCAGTCGACCCAAATACTCATTAAATACTCAGTATGTACATTACCTGCTTGGGAAAAGTTTGGACGCATATAGTGATTTTTTTTTTTTTTTACTTTTTAGAATAATAATAACAATAGTAAAAAGAATGATAAAATTCTTCAAATAAAATTAATTATTAAGATTCACTTCAGTTTTCACATCTACTCATTCTTTGTTCTATTTTCTACAACCCCAATTCTAGTTGGGATCTTTTGTGAAATGCCATAAAATCAAGAATATGTTATTTGTTAATTCTCTTTAAAGGCAAATTCAGCATTATGGATGTGACATACGTGTATTTTTACTATTAGTATTAGTATTATTATTATTATTATTATTATTATTATTCTAAAAAGTAAAAGCTTAGAGAATGTATGTGTTACCAATACACCAAACCATCTGTTTATATTGTAATAAACCCTTGTTGATGAGAACATCAGAATAATATCAGTTTATGCACAGGTTTTCTATGTTAAAAAGGTAAATAATCATGCATTATGGATGTGATATAAAAGGACACTGTTTATGAGAGACTACATACTTTAAGGACTAGTAGGATTTCTGTGAATTAAAATGCACAAACCAGACACAATAATACCCAACAAATAGAGAAGTGATGGCTCTTCATAGAACATATTACTGTTACTTTATTTTAATTTTGATGTGTCTGTTTATGAGGAATATGTTATGGATGTGACAAGCCTGAAATTAGCACTTACCAGACTATGGAAAATCATGCACTAAAAAAAATGCTTTAAAAACTTTAAGAGAGACCTCACATGGGTATTTGAACCACCAAATGTTGACATTTGTGCTATCAGTATAGTAAAAACCTTTGGTAAAAACTTTCTTTATTTTTGGAATTTAAGATACTAATTGTTAAAGTTTTGCAAGCAAATTTTTTTGTCCAATCTTGCTTGATACAGACTCGTTGTCTGATTCTCCTATTCATGACTGGTAATACATTTTCAAAAGGAGACAGGTCTACCACAGTCACTCTGTGTCTGCCAAATCACACTGTTGTAGCACGTGCAGAACGTGACCTGGCATTGTCTTGATCTAATAACCATAGACTTCCCATAAAAATGTCATCTTTATGTCAGTATCTGTACTATTCCAATATATGGCTCCATGTTAATAATGGTACCTGTGCACATATGCCACTCATTCATGCCAAGTTCTGTCTTGCACCCCCATACCATGACAGACGTTTGCTTTTACATCTGTTGCTGATGAAAGTATGGATGGTCCCTGTGGTCTTTTGGACTGAGAATTCAACATCCATTTTTCCCAGAAACAAGTTGAATGTGAACTCATTTGATCACAGTACACATTTCCACTGTCTTTTTGACTATCTGAGATGAGCTCTGGCCCAGAGAACCCTGTATAGAACTGAGGTATAGCCTTATCCGAAAGTAACAGAGATTTAAGTTGCATTTACTGATACACTCTTGACAATAAAGGTTCTTTATTGGCATTAATGGTTCTATAAAGAACCTTGAACATCAGTGGAACCTTTTAAATGCAGAAAAGATTCTTTAGATATTTAAAATGTTCTTCAAAATGTTTCTTTTAAGAACTGTTCACTGAAAGGCTCTTTGGGGAACCAAAAATGATTCTTCTATAGAATCACTGCAAAAATACCCTTTGGAACCTTTATTTTACCAGCGGTTTTCCAAAGTACTCCTGAGCCCATGTGGCAATATTTAACACCACAGCTTGACAGTTTCTTAGGCAATCCCATCTGAGGGCTCAAAGGTCATGCACATTTGTAACACCCATTCCTTTGACTTTTGTTCACAGTAGGTGTGACAAGAAATGAGGGAGAAAACAGACCAATCTCATGACTCATGAGTCAAGTTTAGTTTTTGGTGTGCCAAGCAGAGTTTCCCAGAACATACAAATTCAACATGACACCAGTAATCGATGGTCAAACAGTTGGAACCAGATGATTAAAAAACAATCCAGTATTACAATGTAAAGTCTTTGGTTTGCATTAACTTAACTATACACTTTATTTAGTCTTTGTTGAGAAATTAAGTGAGAAAACAGTACTTGAACAAGATGATTCCGGAGTAAAGTTCAACCGGAAAAGAGATTAGGCGTCAATGTTTGAAGTCCACCATTACGCATCAACAGATAACAGTAAAGCAGTAGATGTAGGTCAGTTGTCTTTGTTTCATTTTTGCAAAATATGTTTATGTCGGTCAATAAAACCTTTGGAAATGTTTTCTTTGTACTTTTGTCAAATCAGAGAATTAGCAAATGGTAGATTCCTGATTTTATTGCATTTTACAAAGCGTCCTAACTTTTCTGGAATTGGGGTTGTACATTGTACACTATATTGTAGAATACTAGTAAAATCTTCCGAACCACAATATTTATTTTCAAGCCAATAAAATATATATATATATATATATATTTTTTTTTTACATAAAATTGCGTCAAATGCGTCACATTTGTGTATGTTTCACAGCAGGCCACAGTGGGGCTTCAGGGGAGCTTGGCAGTGCCTTGGGCCCAGATTGGCATGAGGGGATTGAACTAAGAGGAGCAGTGCAGGTTTGTGTCCAGTACATTACAGCTGTACATTAGTCACCATAACATGGTGGATGATTTTCACTTATGACCTTATTCTGATTCTTTTCCTTCATTTTTCAGAATTCCAGTGGAGTCCATATAGAATATGAGTGTGAGGTTGACAAAATTTACACCCAACAGGAGTTCTTGGAGTCCAAACTCAGCACAAATAAATCTGAATTAGGTTATTATAATACTACTACTACTACTACTACTACTACTACTTCTAAAGCTACAGTGTTTTACAGCTAAAATAAAGTAACTGTTTTTGTTTTTTTTTCCTCCATAGGGCTGTGGCCGGCTTATGTTGAGTTAACCAACGGGAAGACTTACGGCTGTGATTTGGTCATCAGTGCAACAGGCGTTGTGCCAAACACTGATCCTTTTCTCAGTGGCAACAATGTAAAAATGATCATCTCTTTGAACTTACCCAGTTATTTCACTTCTTAATTCTATATATTCAAAAATCATAATTTATGATGTCATTTTTATTTAAAAGTAAATAGTCGTTTTTGTATTGTATCATAAATATCGTATTGGTCAATATAGACAGATAGATAGATCTACTGTGTACTGTGTGTAATTATTTTATTTTATTTTAATTATTTTATATATATACACTACCGTTCATAAGTTTGGAGTCAGTACATATTTATTGTTTCTTTTTTTTTTTTTTTTT
>JAHKKF010514120.1:10630-20744 GCA_019740295.1 Labeo calbasu | reverse complement strand
CCAAACTCTCCACCAAGGCCAAGACCAAAGAGCTGTCCAAGGATGTCAGGGACAAGATTGTAGACCTACGCAAGGCTGGAATGGGCTACAAGATCATCGCCAAGCAACTTGGTGAGAAGGTGACAACAGTTGGTGCCATTATTTGCAAACGGAAGAAACACAAAATAACTGTCAATCTCCCTAGGTCTGGGGCTCCATGCAAGATCTCACCTCGTGAAGTTTCAATGATCATGAGAACAGTGAGGAATCAGCCCAGAACTACACCGGAGGATCTTGTCAATGACATGGGACCATAATCACCAAGAAAACAATTGGTAACACACTACGCTGTGAAGGACTGAAATCCTGCAGCGCCTGCAAGGTCCCTCTGCTCAAGAAAGCACATGTACATGCCCATCTGAAGTTTGCGACTAAACATCTGAATGATTCAAAGGAGAACTGGGTGAAAGTGTTTTTGTTAGATGAGACCAAATTCGAGCTCTTTGGCATCAGCTCAACTCACTGTGTTTGGAGGAGGAGGAATGCTGCCTGTGACCTCAAGAACACAATCCCCACCATCAAAAATGGAGGTGAAAACATTATGCTTTGGGGGTTTTTCAAGGTTTCTTCTGGTTTTTCGAGTCGTTCGTTCATCTTATGGGGCTGTCACGTAACGCTGATTTTGCTAAAATTAACGAAATGACTCAAAAAAAGATTCGTTCATTTTGCTGAACGAGACTCAAAGGTCTGAGTCGGTAAAATGATCCAAACTTCCCATCACTACTACGAATCACGTCTAAGTTCATCGTCTGTGTACTCCGGCTAAAAAATGGTAGAGTATGGCGAAAAACTTAGGGCTGTCAAACAGTACCGGTTCGTTACTTTCGGTTCTGAAGTTTTAAAAACGTCCATTTCCCGCTCACATTTGAGCGCTGTTGAGCCGATTTTAAACATCGCTGACTGGCCATAGTGTTCATGCGCTCAACAGACATGACTGTGATTGGCTACAATGATAAACGCTTCACGCTCCTCACCGAGCGCTCACATATAAGCACAACAGGAGCGTTTGACAGCCCTAGAAAAACTCCATCTTATTTTCTCCTACAACTTCAGAATCGCCCGACACATTGTACCTTTTTGTTTGTAAACAGCGTTTGACTTACTTGCACTTTCTTAGTCTTTGCGCATTCGCTTTGTAAACACTAGGTCTGTAGATCCGCCTACGTTTCACCGTGACCTTTCGAAATGATTCAATAGTACGTCGAGAACGCGCATGCCAGAACCTGTGCTACACGAGCTTTTGTGCTTAAAAAGTATACACATTTTTATTTTTCAAAAAAAAATGACTGATCGTTTCTCTAGATAAGACCCTTCTTCCTCGGCTGGGATCGTTTAGAGCCCTTTGAAGCTGCATTTAAACTACATTTCGGAAGTTCAAAATCAGGGGCACAATTGAAGTCCATTATATGAAGAAAAAGCCTGAAATGCTTTCCTCAAAAACTACAATTTCTTTACGACTGAAGACAGAAAGACATGAACATCTTGGATGACAAGTGGGTGAGTAAATCATTTGTAAATTGTTGTTTTGGAAGTGGACTCCTCCTTTAAGAAACATTTCTTATTATCAATGTGGAAAACACATACATTTGTACATTATTTGTGATACTTTTTTAAAGGATTTTTCGATGAATAGAAAGCTCAAATAAACACCATTTCTTAAAAAAATAGAAATATTCAATAAAATTATAAATGTCTTTGTTACTTTTAATCAATTTAACCCTTTAACTGTCACCATCCCCTCTGTGGGACGCCTAAGTTTACTTCACTATTTTACAAATCCTAAGGTCTAAGACTCTTAAATAAATATTTTATCACTCTTTTGTGTTACAAATTATGTAGGAAAAGTAATATATTAATTTATGACAAGAGTGCACCTTGAAAATCTGTATCACAACAGGAGTTCTGACCTTTGTCACAAAAAGACTTTCTTCGTTGCCTTTTTACCTATCTCGTAATATAACTCTTAAGAAATTATACATCAACTGAAAATTTTAAATCTCAAAATTCATCCTTTGAAGACCATTTTAAAATTGCATTACCATGGAAATTGTACGTCAAAATCATATTCCAAAATGTTTTCGTTCATGAATTATAAAACTTTAACTTTGGATATTGCATTTTTATGTCTATGTTTAAGATATGGAGTGACAGATAAAGGGTTAATGCTTCCTTGTTGAATAAAGGCATTCCTTTCTTTCATTAGATCTTACTGAGACCAAACCTTTGAACAGTAGTGTAAAATTATTTAAAACAAAATCATAATTTCAACACAATGTTGTCACAAATCTACATTTACATTTTATTTAACGAAGCTCAGTACATGCGTGTGTGTGTGTGTGTGTGTGAGAATTACTATAATAATTAGAAATTAAATTTACTTCCATAAATTTAATTTAGGAATTTACAGTTTGTCAGAAGTTGCATTAAGAAATTAATTTTATGAAGTTGCAAGCCCTGAGTTGAACTTACACACATGCATATACTGGTGTGCCTCAGGGCTCAGTTTTGGGCCCTCTTCGGTTTATTATTTATGTATTTATCACATGTTTATTATATTAAAATTCTACTGAGTTTGTACAGTATTGTTGCAATGTACTGTACTGTTTACATAACACTGTAAAACACACACACACACACACACACACACACACACACACACACAAAACAGAAAACAAATGAAACAGAAGTGTGACCTGTGTAGAACAAGTTACAGACAAGCAGTTCTTATGATTGAGTTCTTTTTAGTGATTCAGAAACATACAGCACAACCAGTGTAGTCTGATTCATGAACAGATGACTCATAAACCAGTTCCTTTTAGTAACTGATGCCACTGGAATGTAAATTGAATTTGAATTCACTGGCATTCTCAATTCAGTTCTGAATGTGACCCTGATGCATAATATTAAAATGAATGCACCTCGATTGACCTCAAAGTATCTCTCCTACCCTTGGCTGCCATCGTTATGGTCTCACAATGGACTGCTGAAAAAGCTAGTCTCCAAAAGTCAAAACAACATGGCCTCGAATCCCAGAGGAAAACAGGGCAAGTGTCTTCCTGAACCCAGTGAACATTAACTGAAAAGGTCTTTTCACTTCAGGGAGTTCCTTCAACCAAGGACCTTCATACTGAGTGTGCTAAATGCAACACGGCCGAAAAAGAAGAAGAAGAAGAAAAAAAGGCATATATGTTTTATATCTACACAAGTTTTCTTGATTATAATAAAATGTGAGTATAAAATAAAGCATTTTAATGGGGGTCGGCTGCATATGACCTGAGAAAAACAAGCTGACAGCTTTTAACCAGGATGAGTTTTTATACATCCAGTTTAAAGAAAAAATAAGTGAGGTCATAAAATAAGTAAAGTCGCCATAAGTTCTATAGTGTAGGAAGAAAGAGGTTTGGAGAGAAAAAAAAAGCGTGTATGATTTTAATGAGGTTGTCCCCTCATTTTCCTCTTTTAATGAATATTAAATGCCCAACCCCTGTTTGAATATATCTGTATGTGTAACCCCAAGCTGAGAATAAAGGCCTATCACGTCTACTGTGCTCAATGGGAGCCTTTAAAAAAGGCGGGAAAGGGCCTTGAGAGGGAGAGAGAGAGAGAAAGAGAGAGAGAGAGAGAGAGAGAGAGAGAGAGAGAGAGAGAGAGAGAGAGAGAGAGAGAGAGAGAGAGAGAGAGAGACACACGTTTGCTACCCGGCATGCCTCTCACGTACTGCCCTAATTTCAGTCGGGTATGAGGAGGAGAATTGTGGGGCAGAGCGCATCATACACCCTCCTTGAGATTTGAGACATCAATGGCAGTTAAATCGTACCATGTGAGTTGTCAAATATATACAACCATCGCCAACTGGGTGGTGCTGAGAGTCAAGGATGTTTTAACAGGCAGTGCTGCAGGTGCAAAGCAATGATGCGTAACTCAAGGAATGCAACTTATAAAATGTATTTCTTAATGCAACTTCTGACAAAGATTTCTAACAAATGCATAATTGTAAAGTCCTAAGTGTAATTTATAAATATGAATTTAATTTTTAGTAACACACACACGCACACACATACTGGTGTGCCCCAGGGCTCGGTTTTAGCCCCTTTTCTGTTTATTATTTATGTATTTATCACATGTTTATTATACTAAAATTCTACTGAGTTTGTACAGTACTGATGAAATGTACTGCACTGTTTGCATCATACCATGGGGGGGGGGGGGGGGGGGGGAACAAAAGTGTAACAAAAGTGTGACCTGTGTAGAACTAGTTACAAACAAGCGATTCTTATAAATGACTCTTATAAACCAGTTCATTTTAGTAAATCAAAATATGTAACATTACCAGACTAGAATTATTTTTATGAGATGATTCTTTTTAGGTGACTCAAAAACAAAGCACAGTCAGTGTTGTCTGATTTAGAAACAAAGAACAATTTTGATTCAACAATTTTGTAACAGATTACTCTAAATTAACTGATTCTTTTTAGTGACACATTATCAGACTAGAATGATTTTTGTGAAACAATTCTTTTTAGGTGACTCAGAAACAGAGCACAATCAGAGTAGTCTGATTTACAAACAAATAACTGTTTTGATTCACATAACAAATGACTCTAATTAACAGCTTATTTTTAGAGAATCAAAAACATACTGTGCAACAAGTGTAGTCTAAATCGTAAACAAATGACTCTTGAGAAGGTTATATATTGGGAAGGTTATTTTCTCCTCTTTTGAGTGACTCAGCACAAAAAAAAACAGCACAACTAGTGCAGTCTGACTCATGAAAAAACGACTCTTATGAGCCAGTTCCTTTTGGTAAATCGAAAGATATAATTTTTATAAGACGATTCTTTTTAGGTGACTCAAAAAAAGAGCACAATTAGTGTAGTCTGATTTAGAAACTAAGAACTGTTTTGATTCACATAACAAATGACTATCATTAACTGTTTCTTTTTAGTGAATCAAAAACATACTGTGCAACCAGTGTAGTCCAAATCTCAAACAAATGACTCTCTTGAGAAGATTATTTTCCGTTCTTTTGGGTGACTCACAAACTAGCAGCACAACTGGTGCAGTCTGATTCATGAACAAACAACTTTTATGAGCAAGTTCCTTTCGGTAAATCAAAATATAAAACATTACCAGACTAGAATGATTTTTATAAGACGATTATTTTTAGATGACTCAAAAAAAGAGCACAATCAGTGTAGTCTGATTTAGAAACTAAGAACTATTTTGATTCACATAACAAATGACTCTCATTAACTGTTTCTTTTTAAGTGAATCAGACATACTGTGCAACCAATATAGTCCAAATCTCCAACAAATGACTCTCTTGAGAAGATTATTTTCTCCTCTTTTGAGTAATTCACAAGCAAACAACACAACCAGTGCAGTCTGATTCATGAACAAACAACTCTTAAGAGCCTGTTCCTTTTAGTAAATCAAAATATATAACATTACCAGACTAGAATGATTTTTATGAATTGATTCTTTTTAGGTGACTCAAAAACAGAGCACAATCAGTGTAGCCTGATTTAGAAACAAAGAACTGTTTTGATTTACCTAACAAATGACTTTAATTAACGGCTTATTTTTAGTGAATCAAAAACATACTGTGTGACCAATATAGTCCAAATCACAAACAAATGACCCTTTGGAAAGATTATTTTCTTTTCTTTTGAGTGACTCACAAACACCACAACCAGTGAAATCTGATTCATGAACAAATGACTCTTATGAGCCAGTTCCTTTCAGTAAATCAAAACATATAACATTATGTTTATAAGATGATTCTTTTTAGGTGACTCAAAAACAGAGCACAATCAGTGCAGTCTGATTTAGAAACTATTTTGATTCACATAACAAATGACTCTAATTAACAAATTACTCTTTCTTTTTAGTAAATCAAAAACATACTGTGCAACCAGTGTAGTCCAAATCTCAAACAAATGGCTCACTTCAGAAGATTATTTTCTCTTCTTTTGGGTGACTCAGAAAAACACAGCACAACCAGTGCAGTCTGATTCATGAACAAATGACTCTTAAGAGCCAGTTCCTTTTAGTAAATCAAAATATATACATTAACAGACTAGAATGACTTTTATTCTTTTTAGGTGACTCAAAAAGAGAGCACAATCAGAGTATTCTGATTTACAAACAAAGAACAATTTTGATTCACATAACAAATGACTCTAATTAACAGCTTCTTTTTAGTGAATCAAAAACATATTGTGCAACCAATATAGTCCAAATCCAACAAACAAATGACTCTTTTGAGAAGATTATTTCCTCTTCTTTTGAGTGACTCACAAACGAACAGCACAACCAGTGCAGTCTGATTCATGAACAAACGACTCTTAAGAGCCAGTTCTTTTTAGTAAATCAAAATATAAAACTTTACCAGACTAGAATGATTTTTATAAGACAATTCTTTTTAGGTGACTCAAAAAGAGAGCACAATCAGTGTAGTCTGATTTACAAACAAAGAACAATTTTGATTCACATAACAAATGACTCTCATTAACTGTTTCTTTTTAAGTGAATCAGAAACATACTGTGCAACCAATATAGTCCAAATCCAACAAACAAATGACTCTTTTGATAAGATTATTTCCTCTTCTTTTGAGTGACTCACAAACGAACAGCACAACCAGTGCAGTCTGATTCATGAACAAACGACTCTTATCAGCCAGTTCCTTTTAGTGAATTGAAATATATAACATTACCAGACTAGTATGATTTTTATAAGACGATTCTTTTTAGGTCACTCGAAATTAGAGCACAATCAATGTACAGTAATCAACTTTTGAAGTGGATCAAAACCGTTCATCAAAGTTGTCCTAAAACCAAAAAACAATACCTGTTCTTGTCTAAAGACATCTTTGATGATTTTTTTGATCCACTTCAAATGTTCACTACTGTATTCTGATTCTGAATTATAAAAAATAACTATTTTGATTCACATAACAAATGACTCTAATTAACTGCTTCTTTTTAGTGAATCAGAAACATGCTGTACAACCAATATAGTCCAAATCTCAAACAAATGTCTCTCTTAGAGAAGATTATTTTCTCCTCTTTTGAGTGACTCACAAACAAACAGCACAACCAGTGCAGTCTGATTCATGAACAAATGACTCTTAAGAGCCAGTTCCTTTTAGTAAATCAAAATATAAAACTTTACCAGACTAGAATGATTTTTAGGTGACTTAAAAACAAACAAACAAACAAACAAAGAGCACAATCAGTGTAGTCTGATTTAGAAACTAAGAACAATTTTGATTCACATAACAAATGACTCTCATTAACTGTTTCTTTTTAAGTGAATCAGAAACATACTGTGCAACCAACATAGTCCAAATCTTAAACAAATGAGTCTTTTGGGAAGATTATTTTCTCTTCTTTTGAGTGACTCACAAACAAACAGCACAACCAGCATAGTCTGATTCCTGAACAAACGACTCTTATCAGCCAGTTCCTTTTAGTGAATCGAAATATATAACATTACCAGACTAGTATGATTTTTATAAGACGATTCTTTTTAGGTCACTCAAAATTAGAGCACAATCAATGTACAGTAATCAACATTTGAAGTGGATCAAAACCGTTCGTCAAAGTTGTCCTAAAACCAAAAAACAATACTAAAGACATCTTTGATGATTTTTTTGATCCACTTCAAATGTTCACTACTGTATTCTGATTTATAAAAAAGAACAATTTTGATTCACATAACAAATGATTCTAATTAACTGCTTCTTTTTAGTGAATCAAAAACATACTGTGCAACCAGTGTAGTCCAAATCTCAAACAAATTACTATTACTATTATTTTTCGTTCTTTTGAGTGACTCACAAACAAACAGCACAACTGGTGCAGTCTGATTCATGAACAAACAACTCTTATGAGCCAGTTCCTCTCAGTAAATCAAAATATAAAAACATTACAAGACTAGAATGATTTTTATAAGACGATTATTTTTAGGTGACTCAAAAAAATAGCACTTTCAGTGTAGTCTGATTTATAAACAAAGAACTGTTTTGATTCACCTAACAAATGACTTTAATTAACGGCTTATTTTTAGTGAATCAAAAACATACTGTGCGACCAATATAGTCTAAATCACAAACAAATGACCCTTTGGGAAGGTTATTTTCTCTTGTTTTGAGTGACTCACAAACAAACACCACAACCAGTGCGATCTGATCCATGAACAGATGACTCTCATGAGCCAGTTCCTTTTAGTAAATCAAAATATATAAAATTATTTTTATAAGATGATTCTTTTTAGGTGACTCAAAAACAGAGCACAATCAGTACAGTCTGATTTTGAAACTATTTTGATTCACATAACAAATGACTCTCTTGAGAAGATTGTTTTCTGTTTATTTGGGTGACTCACAAACACACAGCACAACCAGTGCAGTCTGATTCATGAACAAATGATTCTTATGAGCCAGTTCCTTTTAGTAAATCAAAATATGTAACATTACCAGACTAGATTTTTTTTAGGTGATTCAAAAAAGGAGCACAATCAGTGTAGTCTGATTCACAAACAACTTTTATGAGCGTTTTTTTTTTTTCCTTTACACTAAAAATGATAACTATGATCAACTACAGAGCTTTATGAAAACCGTTCACATTACAACTACTGTTATGAATGATTCTTTTTAATGAATCAAAAACATCCGTGTGGGTCTGATTCACAAACTTATGAGTCACCAGACTGAATCAAAACTGTATGACTTTAGAAGACATTTAATATGGTAGTTTTAGGGTGTGTAAACAGTTTTGTACTGAAAAATATGACATGAACGCAAGTAAATAATGCCAGATTGTTAATTTTAGGTTTGCTTTCCCTTTAAATGGATGTTTATTTATTCGAACAGCAGATCAAACAATACATGTGCTCTTTTAAGCATGGCTGACACACTAAAGCTGCTTATTGAGAGACGCTTACGGACAGTCAAACAAACACAGCTGAAAGAGACGAAGGCTGAAAGAATTCAGCTGTCAAATCAGCTTTGAAGGGCACTTCTATCAGACTGTAGCTCACGTCAGGCTGGAACACATGCCACTACAAAACAGTATAATCAAAGGCAACAACTTCACTTAATAGCTAAAGATGTTCTGTGTGGGACTATCATAGCAATATCCAATCAAATCCAATTAACTTCTTGGAGCCTCCCCTCCAGAAAAGTGCATTACAGCAGGATTAAGCCGCTATCTGTACTGGACTTGATTAATGACCATGTTAATTAATGCTGAAGGGGCTCGTTGGAGCGGTTCCTCACGTACGGCCGCTCAGTGATCCAGCCGCGATGTGGGGACCAGGCAAATAGAACCATCACGAGAACAGACAGCCTGTCCCACAAACACTTGTATACTTCAACAGAGTCTAGGCTGTGGAAGAGCTAAAGTTTGGCCTGCGAAGTACTTCTAAACTCCAAAGTACGTCAGGGACTGGGACGGAATGTTTAAGGGTGGGTTGGCAACTATTCCAGGAAAAAAGAATGTTTATGTTTTAAAAAACCCTGTGGTACAACATTACTATCCAAATATATACAGTATATTTGGATAATAATGTGAACTAAATGCACTGAACTAAGTGTGCGAGGCTCCTATAGTTGATTATTTACTATTTAATTCGGAGCTGTGACACTGCTGTTGTTAACTATTACATCTGTTAAAGTATTAAAAACAAACCAAATCATTTTCATTCATTGAAATAAAGCTAAAAAAACAAACAAACACAAAAAAAAACACCTTAAAAACTTAAAAACAAATAAGATCCAGTTCAAATGCTAAAATTACTAAAGCAAAAATGGAATTTAAAATAAATGAAAGCTGAAAAAATATATATTTTAAACAATGTGACTAAAATTTTAAATATAATTAATTTGAAAACTAAAAATATAAATACAAAAATAGTATTTAAAAATAAAATAAATAATAAAATAAAATAAAATAAAATAAAATAAAATAAAATAAAAAGTACAACTCTGGTTGAAACCGAAAAGCAGATAATTATTTTCATTTTACTGCCAATAATCAATCAATCAGTCAATAAAATTCTATACTATTTTTT
>JAHKKF010514120.1:0-10580 GCA_019740295.1 Labeo calbasu | reverse complement strand
ATGAAGAAAAATCCTGAAATGCTTTCCTCAAAAACCATAATTTCTTTACGACTGAAGACAAAAAGACATGAACATCTTGGATGACAAGGGGGTGAGTAGATTATTTGTAAATTGTTGTTCTGGAAGTGGACTTCTACTTTAACTAAACTTTTCTGAGTGGACTGAACTTAAAATTTTAAAGGCAGCCAGGTAACAAATTATTTTAAATTGAGTCAACAAATTGTTTTTTTTACAGCATATATGGAGAAAAATCCTGGAATGTTTTCTTCAAAACACTTAATTTCTTTTTGACTGCAGAAATTAAGACATGAACACCTTGGATGACATGACTGACATTTTATGCTGGAAGTGAACTAATCCTTTAAAATATATAACCAACTATTATGCATCAAAAATGTTATCGCTGTATATGGTGTTGCAACTGACAAATCAACAGTTTTGCATATCCATTATATTCTTTTTTCCATCAAGATAAAATCGGTAGAACTGATAAGACACTATTTAACAAGCACTATTTAATTTCAAAGGCTGCACCCTCCTAAATTCACATTTGTCGGCTGCATACTGTACATCACTAAGGCTGCCTCATTTCAGAAAAGTAATTATGTTTACAAATTACAATATTTACACCACACCTCACAAGAAATAAGGAAGTTTTCTATTAGTTACTTACTTTTCTGAAATGAAACATCCTTAATAATGCATGGAGTTGACAAATGTGAGCCCTGGAGTGTGTAACCTTCGAAATAAGATGCAGCTAGACTCTCTTAATATTTTGTAGGCAGAATTGAACTAGATTAAGTTACCTGAACATTACAAGGATATCTGTAACACCTGAAGAAATCGATCCATTAACATTTCAGTTCATCTTGATCTCAGCAACAGGATTTCCTGGAAGAGAATCAGAATACACAGATACTTTTAAATTTTTGTCATAATAAACAGAACTCAAAATAACTGATTCTTTTCAAACAAGTTTCTCTTTTGCCCAACCAATGTTATTTTTAACTGCTCGCATAAACATTGTAATTCTGTCTGGTAACCAGAAATTACACACTGCACCTTGAGGATTTTCTGTAGTATTTTTTTTTACCTCCTCTCAGTGTGAGTGAGTCAATTTACTGTGACTCAACAACCCATTTCCTTAGGAGAGTCACCAATAACATGAGCTGTTGGGTACACTGAAGCTGAAATATACACCACTTCAAGTGGATTCAAGGATAGCTTTAAACCCACATTTTTAAACCACAACTATACTGAATTAAGAAAGCTGGGGATTAATCTAAATAATAGGAATTGATTGAAACTCAGCACCCGAACTGCTTGGGAAGAATTAAACTGGGAGGAAGTGTGACTGAAATGTAAAGTGAGGGAGAAAGGAAGGAGAAAGGAAAAATACACAGAGAGAGAGAGAAAGAGAGCACAAATAATAGTCTCTGCTGTGCAATCAAAGCTCATGATTAGTTGATCACAGACAAGTCCACAACTGTTGCACTGCGGCCAGTCTTGAAGCAAATGGTAACAATCAGTTACAACAGTCTGTAATCAGTGGTGCTTATAGTGGAAAAAACTGGAGAAAAAAAATGAGTGAAATTAATTAACCATGTCTGTGTAACATTTTACACATTATAAATAAATAAATAATATATTATAATTTAATTAGATAGTAAATTGTATCTTTTCTTTCTTCTACATTTTTATTTATTATTATTATTATTATTATATATATTTTTTAAATCAGGTGGTGCGGCTAACCCAACACAGTAGCAAAAGTGTTTATTTGCATAAAAGCAAAGGAAAAAAAAAAATCAATAAATGAACATCAATAACAATAAACACTGGAAACTTTTACCTTACAGGCTTAGTAACTTTTCAGAAGCTCTGTTCTGGTTGTGGACAGCAGAGAAAAATACCACATAATACTATTAGCTGCATTAAGAGTTAGGGTGCATAATTGTTCATAAATATGGTTAAAAAATAAACAAGCTTAGTAACTAAACCTATTTAAGTGTGGATTAGGCATACAAAAAAAAGTGTCCAAATACATCTTGGGGCCACATGTGCCAACTTCAAACAAGATTCAGTACAAAACATTGTAGACACAGCTGATGTTTGTGCTTGTGGCTCTGGGCAATAAAAGAGAACAATTGTAATACTAAGCTGACCTTCCATGAATTTTTCACAGAAAATATTAGATGTTACGAACGCAAGAAATATCACAGTGTTTTCCAGACAGGGATGTGGTGCTCAGCTGTGTGTGTTTGCTTTAAATGAAAGGTTGTGAAATATGTTTGTGTAATCTTCCCAATCGGATTACCACTTACAGGGCCTACAGGAACAGAAGAGCAGCGTCTGAGCTCAGCTGTGTGATTTTAAAATGCATATGCAGCCTGTCACATCGCTAAAAAAAAATGCTGTGTTTTACAGTAGTGCCAGTTCCTCATCTCGGCAAAGTCAGAGTGCAATTTCACAGAAAAATTCAGATGGATTCATTACACAAAATAAATGATGTTTTCTTGTAGACTATAAATCCTGAGCTTTTTTTCACTTTGAGCTCCAGTTTTGGGACAATCAGATGATGAGTTGGACAGATTTTACACTCCCCGTTTCAGATTATACCTTTCATTCAGGATGAAAAATAGATGTTAGGTAAGCAATAGTTTGAGGCCTAATATATTATAATATACTATACTATAATATAATACAATATAATGTAATATAATATACACGCATTTAGTCTTTTGTGTACATCTAACATAATAACATAACTAGCTAGATGTTTGTTTTTCATGTGTCTTGAATTCGACAGCGACAGTTGTGCCGTTATGAATTCCGCTGTGGTTAGTCTGCAAATACATTTGCAGTGGATTGCTCTGAAACACCTCGTTTGTGTAATGCAGTTTGCTTTCCTCAGGAACTCCTCGACTGTGTCAGGAGACGTTAAGCAGTAAATTGGCGGTTGTGTGTGGTAGCTGACCGGCCCCTCTGGGGTTTGTTTAGGTGGGAGGTTAGGTTTGTTGTCTCTCCCTAGGGTTATAGAAAACTAGGAAATAAACGAATCTTCTACGATCAACATCCGCTTAACTGTCACCTATGTGCCCTGAATAATGGCTGCACAGTCTAAAAAACAAAAGTCTAACAAAAGTACACCACCATTCAAAAGTTTCTTTTTTCTTTTTTGGATATTTAAAATATATTCTGAATTGTCCTTTATTCCTGTGATGCAATTACTTCAGTCTTCCAATCTTTCAAAAATCATTGTAATATGCTGAAGAAACATTTCTTATTCAGTGTTTGTGCTGATTAATGTTTTTGTCGACTCATTTTGTTTCAGTTTCCTTGATGAATAGTGTTGGGAAGGTTACTTTGGAAATGTAATAGATTACAAATAACAAGTTATCCTATTTAAAGTAGGTTAAATATTTCAGTTACTTTACTTTTTGATTACTTGTCTAAATTTCTAACAAATGTTTTCAACTGTTAATCATTTTTAAACATTTAAACTAGGCAGTGTTAAAAGAGTCTTCAGTTGTAAAGAAATTATGTTTTTTTGAGAAGTGAAGCTACATTTAAACTGTATTTTGGAAGTTCAAACTCAGGGGCACCAGAAGTTCACTATATGGAGAGAAATCCTGAAATGTTTCCTCAAAAAACATCATTTCTTTATGACTGAAGAAAGAAAGACATGAACATCTTGGATGACAAGGGGGTGAGTATATTATCTGTAAACTTTTGTTCTGGAAGTGAACTACTTTAGTTTAAAGTACTTTAGAAGTGAACTACTTTGAAACTCCTTTAACCTTACAGTAGTACTCAACACTGATTGCTGTCAGACTTTCAAAATCCTTCATCACTTTAAGTATTAAGATTATAATAATTTAATTTTAAGGCACAGCCACCCCAAAAATCATCTCTTTTTACTTTGAGGTAATTCTGAGGCTAAATACAGATTTGAAATCATAAGAAATAGTTTATTAGCTATGACACTGTTTTTTAAATCAAATCTTTGCATAGCTATGGCAGGAAACATCTAACAATGCCTTGGAAAAAACAGTTAATCTTAAAAAAGTAAAGCATATATATAAACCCAGATAGGACATAAAACAGTTAGCGAATAAGCGTGTGTCCTGTGTCCTAAACTCCTGAAACATTTGATGTCTCATATTTTAGAGCAGTCAGTGCAATTTGGGGAAGAAATCAATTAAATCTGTGTGTGTGTGTGTGTGTGTGTGTGTGTGTGTGTGCGTGCGTGTGTAAGAAAATATGCAGATGTAACCACCGTTTGTAATCATTTTTCATAACTGTAATTGAATTACAAATTTTTTTCTCAGTAAGTCTAACGGATTACAATTACATTTATTTTGTAATTAAATTGCATAACTCCGTATAACACTGTAAAAAAAAAACTGTGGTTTCAACTTAAAATAATTTATCCCGCTGCCTTAAAATTTCAAGTTTAGTTTACACAAAAATCTAAGATGTCACTTAGTACAACTTAACATTTCAAGTTGACTAAACTTATTTGATTTGACCAAACTTTTAAGACATACTGTAACTTAAGTTGACAAAAAATTTTAAGGCAGTGAGGTAACAAAGATATATATATATTTTTTTTTACACAGTGTAGTTCTCCCCAAAACTGTTGATGAATAGAAGCTTCAAAAGAACAGAATTTATTTTTAGACAATATTAAATGTCTTTACTCTCACTTTTGATCAATTTAATGCATCTTTGCCAAATAAAAGTATTAAAGGCACAATATGTAAGTTTTCGCTGCTAGAGGGCACATATTCAAAACAAACAAAGAACCAAAGGCGTAGTTTGATGATGCAGTGATTGAGTGTGGAATCATGGGAGTTGTAGTCTTCATCCCCATCAATGCAATCCGTCGGGACTCTTAGCAGAAATAATGTCCATGGATAAGCTACAGTAAGTAAGACTTATTAAGGTCACTGGAAGACGTGGAAGCGAAACATGGATGCTGGAGCAATTACTACAAAAGCAGCGGAGCTTTTATTATGCCGCAGTCGACCGCTGCGTATGTGGAAAAAAGCAGCGCTGTTTTTTCATATTTGATACATTTGAGTGTATTGAAAATTCTGATGTAATGCTACTCTGTGTGTTCGTCACCTGTCTAATACAATGCATAACATATCAGAATCAGAATTAGCTTTATTTGCTAAGTGTGCGCAAACACACAAGGAATTTGTTGTGGTTTTTTAATATTTAAGTGTCTTTGGCGTTTCCATGTTTTCTACAAAATAAAACCGGAAAATTGAAGGTGTATGACATCATTGGCAGTCGACACAATGACACGGTTCGTTACACTAGTAAAAATTGCTAAAAATTTCATTCTTTGAAACATTTGGGATTATGTTAGGACACAAGTCACAAGTGTTATAAATATATAACAATGTTCTAGTAGTTTTTGGATATTTTAATAAAACTTTTTATTTAATAAAAAAACTTGCATATTGTGCCTTTAATGTCAAATAATAAACAATAATAATATACCCTCACCTTCATGACAATATCTATATGCCATTCTGTATTCTGTGGAGAAGATATTTTGAATATTTTGTAACACGGTTTAATCTAAATGGATACAATATTGCTCAAAAATTTTAATTCTTAATCCAAGTAAACTGCTGCCGGACACTGCACTGAGAATAATCTTTCACTAGCACATCAGCGCAGAATAAAGGGCATTTAAGGCTTTGTTTCATGTGGAACATTTGCCTGTGTGACACTTTTTGGCCACTCGTCTTATCTAGGCTTTGTGCAGCTGTGTTTGATTTTGCGAGAAATGATTGCCGTGTATAGAACAGGCAAGTGTCTGAACAGAACAGATAGGATGAGTCATCTACAGCTGACAGTGATGAGCCTGTTTAAACCAAGAGGGGGGAAAAAAAACAACAACAAAAAAAAATAAAAAACTTCATTGGACCCACACAGACGTATGTTCTCAATATAAAAAGCTCAGACACAAATTCCGGTTTTCTCAGCGGTTGTGTTTGTTTCCAAAAAGCTGAATTAAACTGAATATTCGATCAAAGCCTGTGATCAAATCCAAACATTTATCATAGTTCTCCAACCCATCGGCAGGAAAATAAGCAACACGTTCTGGCGAGATCTGCGGGTAAAACTGGAGCAACTTTCCCCACGCGAATAAGTGGCGGGGAGGATAAACCATAAAAGGAAAGAGAGACGTACCCCTGGAGGTCGCACAGGAAATGAAACACAATCTGTAACAGCAATAAAAGTCAAAGTTTGTACCTTTGACTGACACATTGAGTCACACCTTTCCTTCTACCTAATTTCTTTGCATCTCACAACAGCATTTGAGTAGCTCACAGCGTTGATTATATATTGTGAACGTATTTGCAGTTCTTACGCGATTGCTTGGAGATATGATTCACAGAATCAAATGTGTGCCAGCAGCATTGAATTACAGCACACACTTGAGCACTTGGCCATGAGAGGTTAAAGTCTATTCACCGCAAAGATTCAACACTTGAGGGACACAGCTTCTTTCAAGATGTGGCCTCCCTCTCTTATATACTTATCCGAATGCTTACTACAACCAAAATCTAGCTATCCGACAAGTACAGCATATTAAAATTGCATGGCAAATCCCAGCCGCAAGCATATCATAATCACATAAAAGCAAAATGAAATGTATTCAGACCCTTAAAATGCAAAACATGGGTTGTGCAAAACATGGTCTTTCACAAAGTCGCATTTGTAATTATGGCCAGATGATTGAAAAGTAATTTTTCTTGCTTTCTTATTTGGTGTTATTAGTGTTTTATTATTATTTCCTAAATCTGATATATCTAGAACATATGAATATTCCAGCCTGGACATTGGTTCTCAGGAAATGAAGTGCAAATATCTTCCTCCATCAAAGATGGTGGCATATAATTATACTAGCGGGCTGCAAAATTGACTTTTGCTTTCAGAACTCTTGGTCTTGTGAACTGTCATCTCTGAGTTAATTTCCCTGGAGTCTCTCCCTTACAAATTGTATGTCACTCTTTGCAGAATTGAAATGTAATGATGCTTAGAGGTACCTTCAACAGGCAATCGAACAATGGCTACATAGTCTGCTGTCTTTGAGGGCTCATGTTAGAAATGCAAAGGCAAAAGAGCCATTTCTTCATCGTTACCCTGCAGCAGATGTGGAGGTGGTCGCATATGATTAATAACCAAGCCTGAATTTCTACAGGACTAAGAGTGTAGAAATACTGAAAAAAGAGGATTGAGGTCACAACAAGTGTATTGCGTTTGTCATGATGGATTGACACTATGACTGCATGAAATAGAGAGCAAGTATCATGGTTTCAGGCACCATTTATGAGGTGCAAAATTAAGCTAATAAAACAGAAACCCCAGGAATGTGCTATAAATCCCAATGCTTTAAGAGCCAGGGGGTGAAAACTTTTTGAATTTGCAGATCAGGGTAAATTTAACTTATTTTGTCCACTGGGAAATAAGTAAGTATCCTTCTGTAGCTTCTGAAGGGCAGTACTAAATTAAAATATGATATTTGGGCAAAATAAGAAAAATGTACACATATTTATTCTGTTCAAAAGTTTTCACCCCCAGCTTCCTTCTGAAGCATTAGTGCGCATTTGCACTTTCTGTAATAGTTGCATGTGAGTCCCTCAGTTGCCCTCAGAGTGAAAAAATGGATCTCAAAATCATACAGTCATTGCTGAAAAGCGTTTAAATTCACAAAAATGTTGAAAAACAAAAGAATTTGTGGGACCTGAAGGAATTTTCTGAAGAACAGCAGGCAGTTTAACTGTTCAGGACAAACAAGGGACTCATGAACAACTATTACTAAACAAAAAAAAAAGAAAACAGCTGTGGATCATTCAGGTAACTACACAGTATTAAGAATCAAGCGTATGTAAACTTTTGAATGAGTTCATTTTTAGAAATTCAACTATTATTTTCTCTTTTTCTCTCTCTTTATGAAATATCTTATTCAGGTCAGTACTAAATAAAAAATAACCTCTTATTTTGGTAAAATAATTAACTTTTTGCAGATTCTGCATGATTCTGGTGTATGAAAAATTTTGAAGCATTGTGCTGGACAATTGTTTAAAAAAGCATTAGTAAAAAGTTAATTAGATTATTTTGATTTCTGGCCATATTGTATATAATATAAAGTATGCAAACAGACCTTACCAAATCTGAGAGACACTCTTTGCATGTTTTTCTCCATATTTTCAATTCATCAGTGGGATCAAACGAAAGGGCTATTCTTACTTCTTGGTAATGCACAGAACTATATTAAATCCCACGTAATTAGACTGGCATGGAGAGCCCATATGTTGTAATATATTACTCATACATTTTTGATAGAGTCGGCTTATATAACGGGAGATGTAAAAAGCCACAAAGTTCAGCATTTAAACTTTCAACATTTTCGACATTCGCAAAGGCCATTCCAATGACATTCCACTCGAACGTGTCACATCTTTTCTCCACAATCACGTCAGAAACATTTCAGCAGACAAATACCTCATTTACTCTGTTATCAATAGCGAATTTCAGCCAGGTAAATGCCATTACGACTCTCATTTGCTCCGACACCTCTAAAAGAATGCAAGAGCACCTGAGGTTCTTAATTTTGTGTGAAGGAACAGGTGATTGATTCTGTGCCTCTAACCACGCTGAGGAGTCAAATGACTGCTTTATGTTCCAGCTGCACAATAATTCACTCAGATATTGAAATATGCCATCCATCAAAGAGCCCCCTAATTTCCCTCTGGAAATAATGAGTCCTCTCATTATTTAATGTAACTTGCCAGACCGGGGTTTTCAGAGAGACGCGCGTGTTTATCAGATTCCTGTACCGTATCGATTGGCACTAGAGGGATCTTCGTTCACTTCTGAGCTGAATGAGAATGCGAACCTCCTGCCACCAGCCGTGTCTATACTAAACGGCGAGGTGAAGATTCATAGGTTGTCTCTCTAGGCATGGCAAGTACACAAATCTTGTAAATTAAAGCATTGTTATGGCATGGCCCAATTCTGCTCTCTGAGGCACGATGCCCTTTTCTGCTGAGAGACGGAAAGGGCATGCAGCTAAAAACAAACTTTAGACTCACTTTTGAAAAGGCAAAGGGAAGCCTCTATTTACAGACGCAAACATATTAAGAGAATACAAGAGACAATATAATACCATCATGAGAACAGGTGACACACCGTTTTAAAACTCAATTAAAAGTATTGTCATAAGACCACAGGAAATCTATTCAAGTACCATTCAATAACTAGTCTGACTAAGCCAAGGTATCAGCAGCTAATCTCTAGCAAAATGGAGCAGCTAGATGTTTTCCAATCAGCTGAGTGCTGTCGTTATTTTATGCATTTGCTATCAAAGTGGGGGTGGTACGACTGGGACACAAAAAAGAAAGGTTGATGGGAATCTTGCAACAAGGAGTTTTTACCGTTGCTCAAATAAACCGCAACTTGTCTTCAATTTCCATATGCAGCTTTCAAAGATGCTGGCTTGTGTCCAGATATCACTGCAGTAGAACGGCTTGTACTTGGAAACAGAATGATGAATTTCTCAGACATTTGTCTTTACATACAACACTTTTACGCCAGAAAGTAATGTGTGTCTGTTTAACTCCACAAAGGTAAAATGTAAGATCTTATTGGCTGATTTTTTTTGCACATATGTGACCCTGGACCACAAAACCAGTCATAATTAGCACGGGTATATTTGTAGCAACAGCCAAAAATACATTGTTTGCTCAGAATTATCGATTTTTCTTTTATGCCAAAAATCATAAGCATATTAAGTATTAAGATTATGTTCCATGAATAAATTTGGTACATTTCCTACCGTAAATATATCAAAACCTAATTTTTGATTAGTAATATGCACCGCTAAGAACTTCATTTGGACAACTTGAAAGGCGATTTTCTCAACATTTAAATTTTTTGGCACCCTTACATTCCAGATTTTCAAATAGTAGTATCTTGGCCAAATATTGTCATATCATCTTAACAAACCAAACATCAGTGTAAAGCTTATTTATTCAACTTTCAGATGATGTATAAATCTCAATTTTGAAAAATGTACACTTACGACTGTTTTTGTGTTCCAGGGTCACATATAACAAATTCTGCAAACAAGAAAGAATACTTCAGTAGAATACTTCAATTAGACACACTACTTTTTTCTGAAAGAAATTACTAATTTTATCTTGAAAGGATGCATTCAATTGACCAAAAGTGATAGACAAAAAGATTTCTATTTCAAATAAAAGACATTAAATATTATATCATATGATCTCATACACAAAAAAACTATTCATAAGTTTCCACAAAGATATTAAACAGCACAACTGTTTGCAATGTTGTTGATAAGAAACATTTAGCTTTGCTATCACAGAATTCCGAAACACTTAAAGGGATAGTTCACACAAAAATAAATTCTGTCATCATTCTTCCTCTAGTTCAGGGGTGCTCAATCCTGCTCCTGGAGATCTACCTTCCTGCAGAGTTCAGCTCCAACCCTGATCGAACACACCTGAACCAACTAATTAGGATCTGAA
>JAHKKF010514119.1:0-36854 GCA_019740295.1 Labeo calbasu | reverse complement strand
AATTTAGCCATTACTCCAGTCTTACACTTAAGAAACAACAAAATCACTAAACAAAACTGAACAAAAACAGACAAAAGCAAACAAAACAAGGCAAAACAAACCCAAACGAACCCAAAAACAAATGAAACCAAACGAAACAAACAAAAACACATTTAGAATCATAATGTCAATTTAGAAGCATTTTAAAATGCTGATATGATGATCAAATAACATTATCACCAATGTCGAAAATAGTTGTGCTGCTTAATATTTTAGTAAAAATCATTTCATTATTGGAATTATTTGAGAAATAGAACTGCATTTATTTGAAACATCAATCTTTTGTAACATTATAAATGTCTTTGCTGTCACTTTTTGGTCAATTTAATGTTTCCTTACTCAATTAAAGGTATTAAGTTGAAAACTCTGTAATTTGTGTACATATTTCCAAAGGAATTTTGGGAGAAATATATGAGACAAAGCTGATACACAAATAAAAAATGATAAAAATGATAAATGAAACATAAATGTAAACTCCAGGTCTCCTAAGCTATAAAAGAGCAAACTCTGAGCAATAAAATTTTCCTCTAGGAAAGTGTTGCCATGTAACAAACTAAATACACAAGCTTTTCCTAATTACATTTTACCCCCGAGCACATTACAAATAATTTGCGATTTTCATTTACAAGTGTTTAATTAATTAATAAAAAGCTTTGTGGTTGATACCTTCCAAAATAAATGGTATGCTGCTATTTTGTAGATTATCATCTCGTTTTTTCCACTATTTTTCTTTCCTCCCTGAAACGCATTTCTTCTCAGATATGAGGCCACCCAGATCACAAGCTTTTATCTGTTTATTGCCACATGTTACAATCCAATCGTGGTGGCTTGCTTCTCAATTGTCAGTTCACGGACGAGAGTAATATTTGATAGGAGGGTTTGGAGAAGACATGCTGGCTGCCTCCGTCTCGAGTGACTCTATAGCTGCGAGCGTGTTGTGCGCCGTGTTTAATGTGGGAATGGAAACAGATATCATCAGTGTGACAGCCCTCTCTTGCTTTAAAAGGAGGGAAAAAAATAACATTTCAGCTGTCATCTCTCAATTAAGGCCCTCTCTGCCAAAATTTAAACAAGAGCGCTGGCATCCCGGCCTGCGAGTTTAAACTAGAATGCTTTTGTTTTGTTTGATTGCTCTTGTGTAAACTTTAATTTGGAAGAGATCTAAGATGACATGACACAACAGGGAGAGAAAGAGAGAGAAAAAGAAAGAAGATGGGGGCGAAGGAAATTGAGAGAGAAATTCAGGGCAGAATAAAAGAGAAGGCACAAGAATCAAAGAGTAAGAGGAGAGGACTGAATAGAACAGAAGTGAAGTGAAAAGAAACAAACTAAACTGAACTGAACTGAACAGAAACACAGAAGTTCAGAGGTAAACAGGACTATACCAAATGGGACAGAAAAAATAAGAGCAGAAAAAAAGAACAGAGCTAGAAATTAACTGAAGTAAACAGAACTAAAGGAATCAGAAGTGAACTGAAATGAAGAGGAAAAACAGTGAGTCAAGTGAATAGACAAATGAAAATAACAGAAAAGAAGTGGGGAAAAAAGGTGAAGTGAAAAGAATTCAACAGATGTGAATGGAGTAGAAGTAAAATTAACAGAAATTGAACAGAAGTAAAACAAAACAAACAGAACAAAATATAAATGAAGTGAACTTAACTCAACAGAAGACACAGGTGAACAGAACAGAAGTGAAGCAAAGTGAAATGAATTAAAAACAAGTGAACAGAATAAAATAGAAGAGAAATTAATAAGTGAAGAACAGAAACAAAGTGACAAACAGAACAGAACAAAACAGTTAAGTGAAATTAAGAAAAAAGTGAACAGAACAGAAGAGAAGCAAAGTAAAGCAAAAAAAAACAGCAAAACAAAAGTGAAATGAACTTGTGTGAAGTGAAAAACAGAAGCAGAGCAAAACAACACAAACAGAACAGAACAAAACAGAAGTGAAGTAAAATGAATTAAAAAAAAATTAACAGAACAGAAGCAAACAAAAAAGGAAATTAACTTAAAAGAAGTGAACAGAAGAGAAGTGAATTGAAGTGAAGAACAGAAGCAAAGTGACAAACAGAACAGAACAAAATAGAAGTGTAGTGAATTGATCACAACAGAAGACAGAAGTGAACAGAACAGAAGTGAAGCGAAGTAAAGAGAAGTGAACAAAACAGAAGTGAAGTGAAATCAACTCAACAGAAGTAAACAGAACAGAAGTGAAGTGAAGCAAAGCAAACAAAAAGGTTTAGTGAATTTAAAAGAAGTGAAAAGAAGAGAAGTGAAAAACAAGCAAAGGGAAGCCACACAAACAGAACAGAACAAAACAGAAGTGAAGCGAAAATGAACTCAACAGAGGTAAACAGAACAGAAGGGAAGTGAAGTAACACAAACAACAACAAAACAGAACTGAAATAACTCAAAAGAAGTGAACGGAAGAGAGGTGAATTGAAGTGAAAAACAGAAGCAAAGTGACAAACAGAACAGAACAAAATAGAAGTGTAGTGAATTGATCACAACAGAAGACAGAAGTGAACAGAACAAAAGTGAAGCAAAGTAAAGTGAAGTGAACAAAACAGAAGTGAAGTGAAGCAAAGCAAACAAAAAGGTTTAGTGAATTTAAAAGAAGTGAAAAGAAGAGAAGTGAAAAACAAGCAAAAGGGAAGCCACACAAACAGAACAGAACAAAACAGAAGTAAAGCAAAAATGAATTCAACAGAGGTAAACAGAACAGAAGGGAAGTGAAGTAACACTTGAATTGAAATAACTCAATAGAAGTGAAAAGAAGAGAGGTGAATTGACGTGAAAAACAGAAGCAAAGTGACAAACAGAAAGGAACAAAATAGAAGTGCAGTAAATTGATCTCAACAGAAGACAGAAGTGAGCAGAACAAAAGTGAAGCGAAGTAAAACAAACACACCAGAAGTGAAATGAACTCAAAACAAGTGAAAAGAAGAAAAGAGTGAACTGTAGAAGTGAAGACGAAAAAGTGACACAGAACAGAACAGAAGTGCAGTGGAACAAACTCAACAGACGTGAAGTGAAAAACAGAAGCAAAGCAACACAAACAGAACAGAACAAAACAGAAGTGAAGTGAACTCAACAAAAGTGAACGTAACACAAGCGAAGTAAAGCAAACAAAAGTGAAATTAAGTGTAGTGAACAGAAGAAAAGTGGAAAACAATTGTGAACTGAATTAAAGTGAAGAACAGAAGCAAACTAACAGAACAAAATGTATAGAAGTAAAGCGAAACAGAAGTGAAATGAACTCAATAGAAGTGAACAGAAGAAAGGAGAAATAAACTGAAGAAGTGAAAAAGAAACAGTGACAAACAGAACAAAACAGAAGCAAAGTGAAAAACTCAACAGACGTGAACAGAAGAGAAGTGAAAAACAGAAGCAAAGCGAAGCAACACAAAAGAGACAGAACAAAACAGAAGTGAAGCGAAATTAACTCAACAGAATTAAACAAAAACAGCAGGGAAGCGAAGTAAAGCAAACAGAACAACAAAATACAACTGAATTAACTAAAAAAGAAGTGAACAGAAGAGAAGTAAATTGAAGTGAAGAACAGAAGTGACAAAAAGAACAGAACAAAACAGAAGTGTGAATTGATCTCAACAGAAGTGAGCGAACAGAGGAGGATATAATAGAAGTGAAGTTAACTTAAAAGAAGTGAAGAACAAGGCAAAGCGAAGCAACACAAACAGAACAGAAAAAAAAACAGAAGAGAAGATCTGAGCTGAACTTAATTGAATTGAAGTAAACATAACAGAACGGTACTGTAAATTCTCTCGTTTCAAGTGACCTCAGTTCAACATCACCCCCGTTGTAATTGTAACTACATGAGTTTTCTCCTCCCATTCTGATGTTGGAGCGAGAAGGGAAAAGCAGCCAAAGATAAATAAACAGCAGCGGCAGCGCAGGCATTCATAAAAAAAGAGCCAAATGATCAACACATTGAGTCCAGCTGCCTGCACGGAGAGAAAAAACAAATAAGAATGGAAATGAAAAAGACAGAGGAACTGCAGTAAATTGCTCTTTAATCAGCCTCCCATTAGCCAATCTTAAATCAATTAAAGCTTTAACTTGTTAACATGTGGAGATCTAAAACGACTTCCTACACAAGATCAGCCAGGCAAACAAGCCACGGCACTGATTTCCGTACCGTTTCAAAGAGCTTGCGGTTTGGTTAGCGCTCAGTAGGTTTGTTTGAACACACTCTCTGAGTGTGTGCGTGTGTGTGTTTATGCAGAGCATAATCAGTGGCACAAGCCACACTAAGGCAAGCATCACTATTGCTATTGCTCATCCCATGTGCTTTACTCTTGTTGGGCGGGTTGGGTAACTGTGGAACAGATTTAAAAATGGATTTAAAACTGAGCTCAATACTACTGAAAACATAAACAAATTAGCTGATGCTAATTTTTGATGCTGAAATGTCAAATGGCATGTCAATGTCATTTTAAACAGATAGGATTTATGGAGGATCAACACCCATACGACAAAGTTGTGTATGTACCAATCACATTTTCATCAGGAAATGTAAAACTCTAGGTAAAAGAAGTCATTAATTACCTCAGAAAAGGTTGAGGAATAATACAGGGAGAAAATGAAATAGAAAGAGAATGTCAAAAGCACAAAAAAGAGATTACAGTAAAAGGTCATCATAAACATGATTCATTTAACCTTTCGACGAAGTCAATAGTTTAGTGGTTTCACTTCCATCTGAACTTGCCATAATGCGCACAGATGCCAATGAGAAACATGAGGATTGCTATGAGAAAACGTCATATGATGTCAAAACGACAATGAGAATGAATAAGGTTTCGAAAGAGCAAACAAACACACACACAGATGATGTGTGAATGAGAAGCATCAGCATTAAGCAGACAGGAGAGATTAACAGGAAACATGACGAAGCGCCATATGACGTCTCTTTGACCGAGGAAGTGTTTTATTGAATGTTTTGAGTTCAATGAGGTAAGCTTTACCGAAAGACAATTACTGGAATCGCTTTACGTGACAATAAACTTTGTGCCACAAATGCTGTATCGAAGCTCTCGAATGAAGGCATCATGCGAGGCAAAGAAGAGGACAGGGAGACAAAAATCTCTAAATGATCGTCTTTTTCTGTGTCAATCTATTTCTAGGCAGAGGTGGAGGAGAGAGCTGAGACAAAGACAGACAGAACCAGATTAAATCCAGGAGAGAGGACAAGACGGAAAGAAATGAAGAGAAATGTAGCGAGTCAGACACAGAAAACTGGACACGGAGGGAAAGACATAACAAGAGCAGCAGAAGGAGGGGGGGTTCGAACAGGAGAGCCCCCACAGTGCTGCTGATGGCCCTCTACGGCCTTGTCTTAGTTCCCAGAGCCATCATTTAGACTTGTATTTGAGACATTCCACAATAAAGATGTCAAATAGAAGGCAAGTCTATCGCCTCTAGGGAAACAGCCTGGAGTTACTCCAAAGAGACCCACAGCCAAGATAACCAAGAAAATACAGAGAGAGGGAGAGTGCAAAGACAGGACGGGAGAAAGAGAGAGAGATTTTAAGGAGGAGGATAAAAAAATAAAAGTTAGGGAAAGTGAAAAATGAAGGGCTGATTTTGAGGGAAAGAAGTATAGAGATAGATTACCATAGAGTATCATTACAATTTTTAGATACTGTATCATAGCAATACCTTAGTTTTATTGCCATGGTACCATGGTTGTACTATAGTATTCGAAGATATAGCTTAAGAGCACCTTATTTATTTTAGGCCCAACAGTTCAAATCCTTGGGAAGTTTCTATCTATGAAAACATAGTTGCAACAAGTGATCTTGATCAAATGTTCAAAACATTGGCTCAACCAATTGTGTGATTTAGGGGTGGAACTGTTTGTTTGGTCTAACAATGGAGGACAGAGTGCAAATATTCATTACTTTTTCAGATGTTTGGTGCTTTTAGTGGTGAGGAAATGACCAACAATCTCATGACAATTCGTAAATATTTTAGTAAATTGGTTGCGATTTCTTATGAATTTGTACAGTCTCATTTATATGTTATATCGGATCTACTGTCATCCACTAAATGGGTAGTTTTTTGGGGGCTGATCTTCATTTGACATTTCACTGATTTCACTAGTTACAAATGGCAGACTGTACAAATTCATATGAAATCTCCAACTGGGGTGGGGTCATGGGTAGACTGTTAGGGTGATATTTTACCTACAAATTGAATTTTTTTTTCATGCCAATCAGATCGTACAAATTCATATAAAATCGCCAATTAGGGGTGGACCTCTATGGTGGCATTTTACCTATAAATTGTGTGTTTTTGTTCAAACAGGTCATACAGATTCATATTATATTGCTAACTAGGGGTGGGGTTAGGGGTGGACCTTTATGGTGACGTTTTAGCTACAAATCGCATGTTTTTGTGCCAATCAGATCGTACGAATTCATACAAAATCGTCAACTTGGGTGGGGTTAGGGTGGACCTGCATGGTGACATTTCACCTAAAAATTGTAAGTTTCCGTGCAAGTCAGATCATGCAAATTCATACAAAATCGCCAACTAGAGGTGCAGTTAGGGGTGGACCTTTATGGTGATGTTCTACCTACAAATTATATGTATTCGTACCAGTTAAATCATACAGATTCATATGATGTGACCAACTAGGGGTGCGGTTAGGGGTGGACCTTTATGGTGACATTTTATCTGTAAATTGTACGTTTTTGTGCCAATCAGATCATACAAATTTCTACAAAATCTAGGGGTGGACCTTTATGATGGCATTTAACCTACAAATTGTATGTTTTCATGCCAATTAGATCATACAGATTCTTATGATATTGCCACCTAGGGGTGGGGTTAGGGGTGGACTTTTATAGTGATGTTTTATCTACAAATTGTATGTTTTTATACCAGTTGGATTGTAGAAATCCATATTAAACCACCAGTTATGGTGGGGTCATGGTTTACCATGGTTTACATTATCGTATCTGTCAGATCGCTCAAATTCATACAGAAACGCCAGCTTGGGGTGGACCTTCAGGGTTTACCTACAAATTGTATGTATTCGTACCAATAAGATCGTACAAATTCATATAAAATCGCCAGCTAGGGGTGAGGTTAGGGGTGGGCCTTCATGGTGACATTTTACCTAAAAATGTTATGTTTTCGTTCAAGTCAGATTGTGCGAATTCATACAAAATTGCCAGCCAGGGGTGGGGTTAAGGGTGGACGTTTATGGTGATGTTTTAACTACAAATTGTATGTTTTCATGCCCATCAGATTGTACAAATTCATACAAAAATCGCCAACTAGGTGTGGGGTTAGGGGTGAACCTTTGTGGTCATGTTTTACCTACAAATTGTATGTTTTCACCCCAATCAAATCATACAAATTGTTATCAAATCGCCAGCTAGGGGTAGGGTTTGTGGTGGACGTTTTACCTAAAAATTGTATGTTTACGTGCCCATCAGATTACACAGATGCATACAAAATTGCCAGCTAGGGGTGGGGTTAGGGTTGGACCTCCATTGTGATGTTTTGTTTATTTTATTTATTTTATTTTATGTATTTTTTGTAGCAGTCAGATCACAGAGGATCATATAATATTGCCAGCAAGGGGTGGACCTTCATGGTAACAAATTGCCTAAAAACTGTATGAGTCAGAATGTGTGATTTTAGAGGATATCAGCAACTAAGGGGAGGGTTGGGGTGGACTTTCATGGTGATGTTTTATCTGTTGTCTACAAATCGTGTGGTTTTATACCAGTGGGATTGTACAAATCCATATTAAATCAGCTAGGGGTGGGGTCATGGTTTACCTACAAATTGTACAGTTTCGTACCAGTCAGATCACACAAATTCATACAAAACCACAAACTTCGGGTGGACCTAGATAAGTACTTTGTGATATATCTAATTATTACTATTACCTGATGTCACCGTTGTACCACCTCAGGTGAAGGAAACACAAATTAGGAAAAGAAATCACGCAAGTTAATGTAGCAAGGCGAAGGAGATGCTATAGGTCTGAGCTCTGGTGTCCTGCTCTGGGATCCATCATCATTATAGCGGATAATGAAAAATGATGACCTCAGCATCCCGAAGCCTGGCTCGGCACACATATTTGCTTTGGATTATGAGAGCAGAGAGGAGATGAGATGAGAGCAGCTCAAGTTCTTCATCCAGCTGCTCAGACGCACACCAGTGCTGTCCTCTCTTTATCTCTTGCGACACTGATGTTTGGATTGTAATACGTAGTCACCATGACACCGTAAAGCTACCACACTTCAGGTTGATAAGTCGCTTTCAACCAAAGTCACATCTGCACTCACTTAGAGGGGTAACGCAGACAGACTCACTGCAAAAAAACACACTTTTTAACGAATTCCTCAATCCCCACAGCAATCCAGTAAAACCATGAGACCCGGCCCTAACTCTCCGGGTCATGGAATTTCATCTTTGAACTATTTCAATAAATACGAGATGGCAAGTTATTAATTTTCTCTCAGCCTTTTCTTCCCCTACTTCCATTTTTAACCGCTAACATAAACATCGGACCTGACTGCCGATTTCTGGGAATTGGACGCGATTGCGCCACTGGTGACATTTGGGTGACATTTTTAAGAGATGAAAATAATCGCGAGGTTCCTGTTGGCGTGCTCCTGTCACAACGGGAATGGAATACTGGCGCTAGACGCGGCTCGGCTGGCCTTTTCCGAGGCGCTGCGCGGAGATCGCTCAGGCAGATTTGTTTACGTTTGCAAAGGGGGGTCATTACAGAGGTCGTTAGCCGGGCAAAGAGATGACGAGAGACTAGCTCAACTGCAAGTCCGTCACGATCGGCATCTGAGTGTGTATATTTCTTTCTAGCGCCTTACCGAGACAGTTGTGCCCGTCATCTGCCAGCATGAATCCGTCGTAGCATGTGCACCTGTAGTTTCCGGGAATATTGATGCAGTCGTGTACACATCCGCCATTGTAGTCGTTTTCACACTCGTCCATATCTGAAAAAGACAGCACACATAATGCAATATGAAATCGTTTTTTGCACAAACGGATTAGTTAGGGGTTGTTCAAATAACTAACCTTTAGCAAAGACTGCTACAAAGTTAAATCCTGTTATTGATACTAAGCAGAGGTTAAATAAGGAAGATGGCTTATAAAACAAGCTTTCATCGCTGCTATGAGTTTGTACAACAGACAGACGTAAGTGGGGACACTAAAATAAACACAATATTTCTTTCCCTTTCACTCACACTTGAATACATTGAAATCAGATAGACAGCAAGTGTCTGTTCTCTGCCAGACGATGATCGCGGGTATCTGCTTTGTGTTTTGCGCTACCTCGGAGTGTGTGATTTAATAAACCTGGCTTGTGCTCTTGGAGACATACGGCACGAACTAAAAATATCCACGTTATTTCCCACAAAAAAACACTCACAACCCACATTGTGCAACTGTGGCTATGAGGACAGTGAGAACTGCGTTTAAGAATGTTTTGTTTTTCTTTTTCTTTGACCAAAAATCTATCCAGACGGTAGAATATTGAGTGTACAGTAACACTAGTGCACATACTCATGCCACAAACACAAATCACACACATATGCAGATATACACCAAAATTATGGAGGCATAAATACTTCACTAGTATTTTATTCGTTGTTTGTTTCTTTAGTCTATCAAAGAGTGTCGGTTTTGGCTTATTGTGAAGAAAAGGGCCATCACAGTAGACAAACACGGAGCCAACTCATCACGAAAACATCCATAAACACTCCGGAGCAAACAAAAAGTTCATGTTTCACTACCGTTTCATCTAGTTAACATGCTCCCGAAGAGTCATGTAGGAAGGGAAAAAATGAGAGAAAAGAAACAGATGGATGGAGGGAGACCCCTGAAGGTACAAAAAAAATGGAAGAATGACAAATCCAGAGGTTAAAGTTTGGATGTCACCATCTTAAATGCCACTTTAAAATAACACTGAGTCTCATACAAACATTTTATAAGTGACTAAGACTCTGTCAGGAGTATTACAATGGCTAAACAGCAAAAAAACTGAGTGTGATTCAAGGTGATAATGTTTTTAGGTGTCTGTGTGTGTTGCGGCTGTTTGCAAGGCTAACAAGGTGAATACAGGGTGCCAGCGAAGGTGTGAGGGGGACGGGGTTGTTAAAGAGGCGAATGGCTAGTTAGCTTCCAGCTGACACACTTCCTGCCTCGGAGCTGTTGTTGATATGAGCCTGCAGTGAGCCGACAGCCCGGGCTGATGCTTGCTGCGGTTTCCGCTGTCGACACGCGCAGATCTCTAATCGAAGGAGAAGTGTTTACGCTCAACATCCCATCAAGCAGATTAAGCACCTCCGCTAACACCTCAGCAGGGGTGGAGCCCGCGGGAGGCAACACCTCAACACTCCTACGGCCCAACACAACACGTCCAAATCCTAACTGCTGATAAACACGCCATGCAGAGAGCAAAAGAAAGAGGGGGTTTTACAAAAAAGGACTGTTTTGATTGACTACGGCAGAGACAAACGATGACGCCTTGCTAATGTGTGTTTCTGTGAAGTTTCCCACTTTAGTACATGTGAGTGAGCAGTGTAAAATTTATATAAACCGAAACACATGCCCTCTTAGATTGTAAAAACTAATGTTATTGTAAAAACTGCATTTAAACTACTTTTTGGAAGTTCACAATCGGGGGCACAATTGAAGTCCATTATATGAAGAAAAATCCTGAAATGTTTTCCTCAAAAAACAATTTCTTTACAACTGAAGACAGAAAGACATGAACATCTTGGATGACAAGGGGGTGAGTAAATTATTTGTAAACTGTTGTTCTGGAAGTGGACCTTTAACAATGTCTTTACTACCTTTCTGGGCCTTGAACATGTCAGTTGTGTTGCTGTCTATGCAGGGTCAGAAAGTTCTTAGATTTCATCAAAATTATCTTGATTTGTGTTTTGAAGATGAACGATGGTCTTATGGGTTTGAAATGACATTATTGACAGAATTTTAATTTTTGGGTGAACTATCCCTTTAAGGTTTAACTCTACATACTTACTGTACAGGAGGAAGCGTTTCCTCCTGTAACTGATCATTTTAAATAACTACTTCATTTTCAAAGGTTCTGTGATGCAAAAATAAAACAAATTATAGATTTTCTTAAAGTACAAATACTGCATGTAGTCTTTCAAGTAATACAATACCATTAAAAGTGCATGCACACTATATATTTAATGTTTTTAAATAAGTCTCACCAAGGTTGCATTTAAATCCATAGTAAAAAGATAATTTCACAATATTGTGAAATTATTCCAAATGTTTTCCATTTTAATATATGTTAAAATATAGATTATTTCTGCAAAAGCAAAGCTGAATATTCAGCATCATTACTCCAGTCTTCAGAAATCATTTATGTTGATTTGCTGCTCACGAAACTCTTATTCTTAGTCTCTTATTATTATTAATTAGGGCTGTCAAATAATTAATCACGATTAATCGCATACAAAATAAAAGTTTGAGTTTGCCTAATAAATGTGTGTGTACTGTGTGCAATTATTATGTATATATTAATGCACACAAATGAATGTATATATTTAAGAGAAATATGTTATTTATGTACAAGATATTTTTATTTATATAAAATATAAATTATATAAAAATTAAAATAAATAGATGTACTTGTAAATATTTCTTTAAAATATCCATGAATGTGTTTGTATTTATATATACATAATAATTACACACAGTACACACGCATATATTAGGCAAATTCAAACTTTTATTTTGTATATGATTAATCTTTTGACAGCCCTATTATTAATGTTAAAAACAGCTGTGCTACTTAATATTTTGTGGAAACTATAATGCAATTTCTTTTTCCAGGATTCTTTTACGAATAGAAAGTTCAAAATAACTAATTTGAAACAGAAATCTTTTTTTATTTTATAAATGCCTTTTTTTTTTTTTAAATGATACTGACCCCAAACTTTGGAATAGTAGAGCACCATAATTTTAAATATATTTAAAACACTGTTTAAAAAAGTTTTAGATTCCACATTAAACTACTTGAAATTTTATGTCAACTACATGATGATGTTAAGCTTTTTTAGTGTGTGTATGGTGGAACATAAAGCAGCAAAGAGACTGAAGTGTCCTGTGAGGGGAGGGTCAGGGATGAAGGGTGGGCACACTCAGAGAGCCAATCAGAGCACCGGCAGCTCTGTGACGAGTCCGCAGACACCAGGCAGACAATGGCCTAGTAATGGGCCGACACCTCCATCTCTCATTCCATTTATCCGTCTCCTCCTCACCACCCCCCATCCCCTTTTCTATCACTGAAACATACAAACACACACCCAGGAACACAACTACACACACACACTCACACTCCGACTCAGAGACTAGGGCACTTCTTCAGCGGCGACAATTACCTGACCTCTTTCACAGACAGAGATAAAAAAGGAACGAAGGGAAAGAAAAAAAAAGAACGAGGCAGACAAGACAATTCTGTCTCAGGTAAACTCACTGACCTAATGCTGAGTCATGTTAAGGTTTGGTTTAATCTCTCTCGCCTGCAAATAAACCTGGGCAACATGGGGGATTAGTGAGCTCCGCCCACTGATGAATCTCATCAATTAATCAACTTGCATAATCAATAAAACCCAAAAGGGTAAGGAAAGCGCTATGTCATAACTATGCCATCGCATGTTACATAATTCTCCCTTTTGCCTTTAAAGCATGCAATGTGTGTAATTTCTGATAGTCCCGCCCCCAACTCACACCATTGGTTGAGCCAAGGTTGCTGTGTCATGTTGGTTGGGATGCTCAAACAAATAGAGCAATGTTTTGACAGCACCACAGAACCACAGCAATTTCATTTTTCAGGGGAATGGCTTACTTATAGCTGTCTCTGCATTTTAAGCTGGACAGGAAAAAGCATTTTAACACTTCCGCCAAAGAGCATTTTAATTGCATTATGCCATCTACTATAGGAAACACCATCAGATGCATTTAAAGTGTGAGTTTAAATGATGTCCACAGACCTCAAAAACATCAGCTGCATAATGTGAAGCAGGTTTACAAATCACAGCTCACATATCACTTGACTTTACACTGACAGAAACAAGCAAATACACATTCTTCTGTTCCCGTTTCATCAGCTCACACATTTTTCGGTTTCATCGGCTTTGTTTCTGGCACAATCTGAATCCAAATCTTTCAACAGTGAGTGACAGCCATGGCATCATTCATAATAATTCGGAGAAGTTGCAGCTACAACCTCACAATTACAAGCAGATGAACCTCAAAAAACATTTTTTTTTCTGTCCATGTATAACTTATCATCATCTAAAGTGATATTTAATTGGAAATACTAAAAAACATGTTAAAGATTGATTTTATTGGCAATCAGGAGACTCCATCTGATTTCCATTGAATCTCATTGGAAAAAACAGCTGAGACCCTGAAGAAAGGGTTCATCCAAAAATGTAATTTTTCTGAATATTTACACACCATCAGGTCATTTATGATGTGAATTAATGTGTTTGCTCATCAGAACTCTTGTTGAGAAATGTAGCATTACATCACTTCGCCAACGGATCCTCTACAGTGAATGGGTGCCGTCAGAATGAGAGTCCAAACAGCTGATAAAAACATTACAATAATCCACAAGTAGTCCACACAAGTCCAGTCATCTACATCTTGGATGGCCTGAGGGTGAGAACATTTTCAGCCCATTTTCATTTTTGGGTGAACTATTCCTTTAAATATGCACGCAGGTTGAGATCTTTCTGCGACATGATGGATTGCAGTGATCATTTCTCAGGAGAGACATTTAAAAAGCAGGCAACTTCAGCTAAAAGTGTCCACACACAAGTGAGATATTAAAGAGATGGGTAATGAATCTCCTCGTGCTCGACAGATTTTACCAGCATGTAACTGGCTACAAATGCACCGATGTGTAGACAGACAACATGACTGCATTAGAGTGTTAGCAAGTGTTTTCTTAATTTTCTTCAAAGCCAAACTTGCAGGGCTTTAATTAAAGGGTGGGTATGGGGGTGTTAATGGGCTTTTTGCTTCAGACAAAACAGCCCCCCCACTTCCCACAATACACGACATTACACTGTGGACGGAATGTCCGCTCAGACAGCATCAGAGCCAAAAAAGAGAGGAGAAGCACACATGCACGCATAGTTAACATGCTAAGAGCAAAGCGGCCCGGTTGGATTCGGCGTAACTGACGGCCTCGTTGCTCTACGACCGTAGACTGCGGTTTTAAAGGTGGGAGGAAAAGGCTTCTGTAAAGTCCAGAACATTCCCCATGTTTCCTTAGAGAAATACAAAGATGTTGTTCTAGCCCACGCTGTCTGGCCTCAGACAGGAGTATCAAGCGCTAACTGAGGAGCAGTCTGGTGCAATGCCGTTTCACATCCACCTAATTCATTAATGCAATTGAGAACGGGTGTCGGGTGTCATAATAGGTAGAGAGCACATTTCATGCTTTTCCTGAAACACAAGCTCCGCACGTGTGGGTGAAACGGGGAGAGAGATGCAAAACGAACAATCTAGAGTCCACAGATGAAGAACGCAGAGTACAATAACAGGAAACAGCAGCCGTAAAAGTGTCCATCATGTTCAGTTCACCTCTCTGATACTCACAAACTCATTTACACCCATGTAGCTCGTACTATCAATCGCACCAGCTGTAAGTCAGAGAAGCGTGTGTTTGTCTGGACAACTAGATGAATTCTAGAACGAGTCTTTGAATAAAAATTCGTCCTGGTTTCACTTAACGTGGACCTATAAAATTCTGATTGGGGCAATCAAATATTCTTGAAATATATAAACATATTAATTGAAATGACCTCACTTGCGCAAACTTTCTAGCAATTATCAATAACTGTTATCCATGTACCTGCACGGCCAGGAAACAAAACTGTGAAATATATGAGCACTAAATTATGGAATAAAGTATAAAATAGAATTATGTATACTGTATAATATAATGTATAATAGATTTTAAAATAGAGAAAATATTAAAACAGAATTAAAATGTAGATAGAATTACTTTTCAATGAAATTGTTATGCTGATAAAATATAATAAAATATAATAAATATTGTTTCAGCTATAATTTTTAAAGAAACATGTTACATTAGAATAATGCACATTATATATCAATGTGTTACATAATGCTAATCTATCATTTCTAATGGAAAAAAAAAATTAAATTAGAAAAATGCATATTATCTATTAATTTGTATAATATAATGCCAACATATCATTTTTAAAGAAAAATATTAAATTGCATATTATATATCAATTTGTGTAATATAATGGCAATCTATAATTACTAAAGAAAAAAATAGAAAAATGCATATTATATACCAGTTTGTGTAATTTAAAGCCAATCTGTAATTTTTTAAGAAGAATATTACATTACAAAAATGCATATTGTATATCAATTTTTGTAAAATAATGCCAATCTATAATTTCTAATGGGGAAAAAATGTATCCAAAAATGCATACTGCTTATGATTTTTTTAGTACATTCTCTGCAAATTTTTATGTTTGTGTGATTTTTAGGTGATTTTATTTGTTCTTATTATTTCTTTTTTAATTTATAGTCAATATGTGACCCTGGACCACAAAACCAGTCATTTTTTGACCATACATTGATGTATGGTTTGTTACAATATTTGGCCGAGATACAACTACTTGAAAATCCGAAATCTGAGGGTGAAAAAAAATATATATATATATATATATATATATATTAAGAAAATCGCCTTTAAAGTTGTCCAAATGAAGTTCTTAGCAATGCATATTACTAATCAAAAATCAAGGTTTGATACATTTACGGTAGGAAATTCACATGATCTTTACTTAATATCCTAATGATTTTGGCATAAAAAAAAATAAATCAATCATTTTGAACCATAAAATGTATTTTTGGCTATTGCTACAGATATACCCGTACTACTGGTTTTGTGGTCCAGGGTCACATATAGTTATGCACTTAAGGTGTTTTAGCATCTGAGACAATGGTGATACATAAATGAAATGTAGCTGAGATCTCTGGGATTGACATCGCAAATATGAGATCTTTTCAGAACTGTCTACCAACATACCTGTTTAACAGATCTACATGAGTGTATTTAGAAATGACGAGATGTTCATTTGTCTGTTTCAGTGAGTGTGATTCGCTCTGATCGTGTGTGTGTTGGCTCCAGCTGTGTTGTGCTCTCAAGCAGAACAGGAGAAGGAGGTGTAAAGACTGGAGCAGGTTTTGCCCTCCCAGCACCTCTCACCCTCACATTGCACTTCCTCCTCACTAATTAAGACCCACAGCAGGAGCTAGAGAACAGCTGGATGACCTGACCGAGATTGCGTGTGTGAGACAGCGAGAGACGGGCGGACAGGGACAGAATGAGCGAAAGAGAGGGAGAGACATCTGTCTGCCTCACCTTCGCAGTGCTTGCCATCTCCCTTGTAGCCAGTTTTGCAGATGCACTTGAAGGACTTTGGAGTGTTTTGGCAGAGAGCGTCGATGTGACAGTCGTCTGTGGATTCGGAGCACTCGTCGGCATCTGCGGAGTAATCATAAGGGATAAGATTTAGCTAAATGCTTGTTACACATCCCAGATCTGAAAAGATTATGCTGTCACATTAGACAGAAAGTGCTACTTTTTTGGTTTAATAGATAAGTGAACATTTTCAGGCAGCTGTAAGAAGTAGTAAAAAAAGATATGAGCTAAATTTAAAAGCAGTAATCTCAAATCTTTTTGTTCATTCAAATCTTTTACAAACAGAAAACGTTCAAACAGAAGAGCGAGAATGGATTTCAGAAACACCTAAATCCATAAGTGTAGCAAATCAGTGCACATCAATCTAGCAAAAGACAATCTAGTCAAATTGAATTAAATAAACATAGTCTTTCATGAAAAATCTATGTTTTTATGTATCTCTGACGGCAGGTTAGGGGTGTGGTAAAGGTTACTGATCTGAGATCAGTTTGCTTTTTCTCATGATGATATTATTGCTGGTTTAGACAGGTGAAGCTGAACAGAACAGAACACAAATGACCAAAACCACTCATACAGGACAAAAGCAGTCCGGAAAGAAGATGTTTAGCTTTTCAGCCAAGAAAAACCAATAGAGTGTCCAATAAAGTGATATACTGATTCACCTAAAAAGCAGAAATGAATGAGGTAAATGAATGAATGACTGAATAAGCAGACTCCTGGAAAGCTCTTATAGGAGGTTTTTTTGAGGAGGTAAGTGAGGTGATTTGGTTGGATACTGATGTGTAGTTACACAAATGAATCCTCAACCTCTTCTTTTCATCATTTGTAAGATCTAAATTAAGCGTTTCTTAAACTTTACGCAAACTGAGCACCTTTTGCGCAACGGTGCGCTCTATTCATCCAACGTCCAAACCATAAATACACATGGAGAGAGAAAATCAGAGTTCTGTTTGTGCATTTCATAACTTCACCTCATAAAATAATGTCTATTTGAAAAGCTCCAAAACATAAAAAGACAAAAGTCCACTATGCGCATTTGGAGATGAGTTAGTACTATTCATCTCTGTTTATTTGCAAAAGCATGTGTTCGACTTAAAATAATACCCACATACAAATATAAAAAATACCATAAAATTTTTAGTAGGGTCGTGGTTAAAAAGAACCGACAATCAGTTTTTATTGTTTGTCTCATTATTGACTTTTCCAGGCATTCATTATGGAGAGACACAATGCGTATTGACGGTAGTGGAGGAGTGAGGGGTCGATAAGCCCCCGAACCGACCCCATCAGGGCGTCTCATGTTCCTATAGACCCCATGGGAGTCAGCAGAGATCCCGGCGAAAGCTCTCCTTAAGGAATATCACGCGTAAAACAACGCGGACGCGTTCAAATACGCATATACCTTACATACCTTATTCTGTATGCATTTCTAGTACTGTCAGAAATGAGAGGGCAAATTTTTCAAACAAAGTGTGAGTAATCTGTTATTTTAGATTAATGCAATTTCAGGCTTAATAATACAGAAAAAAAAAAAAAAAAAAAAAAAAAAAACATGCAACCACTGACTTACAGCCTATATCAGGTGTTAAAAGTTTCACCAAATAAATGATGTGAAAGGTACAGGGTGGAAAAAAAGACAGAGGAACACTTACCTGCGACTCCAACATTTCCCATGACATCTAAAGAATTTATGAGGAGGAAAAACAAACAGACGTCCCAGGAGAAGCAGGCAGGACCCATGGTTAGAGGCTGTGAGTGAATGGACTTCTCCAGTTGTGCGTTTCTTTGATAAGAAGCGTTTCTGCTGCTGCTGGCAAAAAGAGCACGAGAGCTCGAGCCTCGAGACGCCTGCTGATTGGTTTGCGCACATTTGAGGAGGAGATGGGAGGTGGAAGGAAGGGGGCAGAGAGAGAGAGAGAGAGAGAGAGAGAGAGAGAGAGAGAGAGAGAGAGAGATAGATAGATAAAGAACACAAAAAATACAAAAACAATAAGCAAACAAGGATAAAAAATAAATAAATAGTCTATATTAGGGCAATATACATAACTTTATAACACACAATGCCATTACCCAAAATCCAGACTGAATCTAAATTTTAGGCTCTGCAATAATTCACATTTCTGGTTACTTCCGTGAGCTCTATTCCTGTCAAAAGCAAAATGCTGTTTAAATTGCGCATTTGTGACTGACAGCTTGCTGTCAAACAGTGAATCAGTAATGTGTAACAGTAAAAACTAACGTTCCTAATGTCTATAGCATTTCCCAGTAATTATTTGCATTTATAAAAGTGCTTCTCAATCTGAATTAATCTAATAATCACAGCCGAATAGAAGCTGCAGTTTTCAGTTCAACAAAAAAAGATTCACCCAACTTTGCTTCTGTAAATGAAGCGACTTATTAAAAGTCATGTTAATCAGTAAAAATACCATTTACTCGAGAGGCTATACTGCCCTCTAACGGTAAAATGGATGGACATCATTACAAAAAGCACTGCGGTTGCTCCATGGAAATGTAATGGATGACGAATTTAAAATATAATTGTACAGATTGCATTTTGCATTTAAAAAGAGCTATTTCTAGAGTTAAAAAAACACTAAAACATTTTCTCATTGGACACTTCTATGACTTCGAAAGATTATACTAATGTTTAGATCATACTGATGATTAAAGACTATGTAAAACTAATTACATTACTTTTCCAGGCCTGTAAATGACAAATTTACTGATATTTCCAGGTTTTCCATGACCATAAAAGCTCTGTAAATAGCACGGTACTGAATTATTAGCATATTCATATACTTTGGTATACCAAGATAGGACACTTAAAAACCTGGAAATACAATCGTGCCTTTTAAAGTGGTTTGTATGTGATCCCAATGAACGAAAAATAAATATTACACACATAATCAACAACTGTCTATGATAGTTAGTTTACAAAACAGACAAGCCAACAAACAAACAAACTGACATAGTCCTCCTCCTAGCTGCGGCATAACTGTCTCTATAAGGGTCTGAAAGATGTACGCCAAACAGTTTTTATCGTCCACATTTGTCTTTTTGACAACTAAATACTGTCTAAAACGCCGAGTATGTTGTGTACAAATTGAATGAGTGAACGCGAGCAACGCCAAGGTAACGTTACGTACGGCGGCGCACATAATAAGACCCCGCCCACTATGTACGACGTCACATCAACCTAGCCAATCGCCGTCCAGGTTCGCCAAGCTGTTGCGTGTCATGGCGTCCTCCTTGAAGGGGGTTGGATTCACAGCTTCATAATAGTGCGATATTTTACATTCCCACGATCAGCTGAGCGACTTTAGTACGTTTAGGATATTATTGCACTAGAAATGGGGACTGTGCACGCACGGGTAAGTGTTTTATTAAAAATTCAGGGTGAAATATGCTTGTTTTGTCTGTGACCTCTTGTGTTCAGAATTACTGTGCTGGTTTATTGCTTGCTTTGTGTGTTCTTGTATTGTTAAGAAAAGATATCCATTGCGTTTTTGTGTACGTACCACTTGATATGGCTGTATATGTATGCAAAAAATAAAACTGGTCATGTTTGTTTTGTAGAGCATGGATTCGTACCCCATGTATGGGCGAGACCTGGGCGTCAACCCAGATGATTTGGAAGTGATGGAGGCGGTGCAAGAAACTAAACAAGAGGTTTTAGAAAACAAAGATGTAAGTTGTGTTAAAATGGTTTTAAAATCGTTTCATATTGATAAAATGGAACTAGCATGTTTCTTCAGGTATGTGTCATGTAAACGTCATGGTACATACATTTGGTAAACACTTCATGCAACTTTTCAGATCAGACCACCCTTACAAAAAAGTGCAATCAAGTTTTGACAGTATCTAATGGTAATACCATAGTATTTTCCAGTATACAGTATATACAGTATTGGTATTACAAGATACTTCCAATAATGTCCAAAAACATGGTGTTACTGTCCAAAATCTGCAGTCTATAACATCTCTGACTGTTCTCATCTAGGTTGTTGTACAGCATGTCAACATTGAAGGGCTCGGCAGAACTAAAGAGGATTACTTGGGCTATGAAATCTCTGATGTCTTCACTGCCAGGAACCTGGTTGAAGTAAGTTATCTGTCAAGGTCAATGTGTTTGTTAGAACTGGTAGCGTTATTATGAATGGTGACAGACCAAAGTCATCCAGTTTGGCTGATTAACAGAAGGGTTTATTACACCTCGTAAATTTTGTGACGTGCTTGTCAATGGATAGTGCATGTTTTTTGTCATTTTATAATTTGGATTAAATGTAAATATAATTTTGCTTTGAATAAAAGCAATGAATGTCAAATAATACAATTAAATTGTATGAAACATGTCAGCATTATATTGGACAAAAATATACCCCTGTTGGTCGATCACTAATTGTGAAATGCGATAACAAACTCAATGTTTCCACAGGTTATGAGAAAATCCCACGAGGCTAGACAGAGGTTGCTCCGTCTAGGCATATTCAAAGAAGTGGAGGTGGTGATTGATGTTTCAGAAGGTATTACATCCATAACATCTTCATGCTGATTTATTTGTAGATTGTTCAAAGGAATTTTTCTGGACTGGGCTGTTGGATTCTCCTTAGAACAGCTGTGTAGCTTTGACTTTTAATGTGTTAACCTACATCAGCTCATTTACATACTCATAAAAAAGGAAGACCAGTGAGTCTAAAGGTCGATGTTTTTATTGTCAGTATTAGATCTGTAGCGTAGATATAGGAGAGACAAGTTTAGAAGTTTAACCTGGCTTCATAATAAATATATTTACAGGATTTTCTGTTAACTTCATAGAGAAATCCACCATGCATTAACATTCAGCAACAGTGTTGTTGCTACAATGTCTTTTTGATCACCTCTTTAGGAGCAGACGCACTGCCAAATGGACTCGATGTTACATTTGAGGTGACTGAGCTTAAACGACTTACTGGCAGTTATAATACCATGGTTGGAAACAATGAAGGCAGTATGGTAAGAACCATAATACATGCATATATTATTTTGCATCTTACCCATGCCATGTTGCCTTACCAGCTAACTGAAATAATTTTAAGTTGCAGTACTAAAATTACTAAAACTGAAATTTGAGTGAATGAAAGCTATGTAGAAATCTTAAAAAAAAATATAAAATGAATAACAAAAGCACATAACATAATTACTAAAACTTCAAATAAAACAAAATGAAAACTGGAATTATAGAAGTAAAAGCTTATTTAAAATATGAATAAATAGTGTTACAATAATATATAATTAATTCTAAAACATTACTTGTTATCCTCAAGGAAGATGTCCATTCATACTATTAATAAGAAAATGAACAGAACAGTATTTATTATGAATATTAATTACTGCATTTGTGTGTTTGTTCTTCTAAAGGTCTTGGGCGTTAAACTTCCAAACATGTTTGGCCGAGGAGAGAAGCTCACTTTTCAGTTTTCCTATGGAACTAAGGAGACATCTTATGGCCTGTCCTTTTTTAAACCACAGTCGGGATATTATGAACGCAAGTATGATTTCGAAATTAAACTTTAACGGTGAAATGTGTCGTCTTTTTCAATGTTAAGATGCAATTACACCCTTCACTTAAGTGATATTGAATAGATATTAAACAACTTGACGTCTTTGCTTTGTGTAGCTTCACTCTAAACCTGTACAAAGTCACCGGCCAGTTCCCATGGAGCTCTTTAAAAGAGACGGACAGGGGAGTTTCTACAGAGCTCAATGTAAGATATGAAAAAAAAACTCAGGCCATTAAATATGCAGATGATTTTGTTTCTTAATCATACCAGATTTGGAATAATGTAGCATTACATCACTTGCTCACCAATGGGTCCTCTGTAGTAAATGGGTGCCGTCAGAATGAGAGTACAAACAGCTCATAAAACATCACAATAATTCACAAGTAAAGCTTCTGGCCAAAATGCGAGTTCGTAATCAATTATAACGCTTTCCACTGAAAAAGTCAATGCTTTATTCCTTTGCATTAAAATCCACCAGCATATTTGTTTAAAACTATTTTGAACTGTTTTCACTTGTAAACAGTGCTTTATCTGAGCATATTTCTCTCCTGATTCAGACGAGATTGCTTTTTCACTGGACAATGCAGTTTTCACTTCACAAAATGTTAATTGATGGACTGGAGTCGTGTGGATTACTTGTGAATTATTGTGATGTTTTTATCAGCTGTCATTATGACGGCACCCATTCACTGCAAAGGATCCATTGCTGAGCAAGTAATGTAATGCTAAATTTCTCCAAAACTGTTCTGATGATTTAACAAACTCATCTCCATCTTGGATAATCTGAGTACATTTTTGGACAGTTTCACTTTTGGTTGAACTGTTCTAGTAATAATTAAAGATTTAATGTAATACGCATTTTCCAGTTCCCTCTGTGGATGACAGATCACACTTTGAAATGGGAGGGTGTGTGGCGTGAACTGGGATGTCTGGCCCGCAGCGCCTCCTTTGCTGTGAGAGAGGAGAGTGGCCACACTCTTAAATCCGCCCTTTCTGTAAGATGCTCCCCACTGCTGTAATCCCAAGTGTTTTGCCTCCCTGGTTTCATACTAATGACTGATTTCACGGATTTCTTGTCTCACACTAGCACACCATGGTAATAGACACCAGGAACTCTGCCATCCTGCCCCGAAGAGGTGCCTTACTGCGGATCAACCAGGTGTGTGGACTTGAACGCCAGCCCAGAACATATCAGTAGCTGTTTTGTATTTCTTCGCTCACCGTACTTTCGCCTCACAAAGTCCATTATTGATTAAAACTGTCTGGAGAAGGTTTAGCATCGCTGTTAAACAATATCTACGTTCGCTCTGTTGGTTTAGGAGCTGGCAGGATACACCGGCGGAGATGCCAGCTTTCTCAAAGAGGACGTTGAGCTGCAGCTTAACAAACCATTTGTCTGGGGATCAGTGAGTAGGCTTGATTAATGTATGGTGTTATAGAATTTTCTGGTTTTGACATTGTCTGTCATGATTTAACTGCATTAGAAAGACTGCAGTTGCTGTAAAAGTCTGTTAGAAGGATATTTGTGACCCTGGACCACAAAACCAGTCAGAAGTAGCACAGGTATATTTGTAGCAGTAGCCTACAATACATTGTATGGGTCAAAATTATTGATTTTTCTTTCATGCCAAAAATGATTAGGATATTAAGTAAGGATCATGTTGCATGAACATATTTTGTACATTTCCAAACTTAATGTTTGATTAGTAATGCGTTGCTTCCAGATTTTGAATTGTTGTATCTCGGGCCGTATATTGTCCGATCCTAACAAACCATACATCAACAGGAAGATTTATGTATTCAGCTTTCAGATGATGTATAAACCTCAATTTCAAAATATTTACCCTTATGACTGGTTTTGTGGTCCAGGGTCACATTTGTGGTATTTGGACCTTAATATTAAGTAGGTCTAATGATTTTCTTTTATAGGTGTTATCTGCATCTTTATGGGGAGGAATGATCTATCCACTTGGGGGTCAGCCTGTTTCTATTGCTGACAGGTGTGTTTGTTTGCTTTTAGGTGGATGCTCAATAGTTTTTTTTTTTTTTTTTTTTTTTGCTAATTTTGACCCAGGAAAATGCGAGTTAATGTTATCACATTGGACTGAAACAAATCAGTATAGAAACAGGGTATAGAAACTACCAAACAATGTTTTAATAACTTTCATTGTTTTTTTTAAACAACCAACACACACACACACACACACAAACACACACACACACATTTTACACTTGTGGTATTCCCAGTCAAAAATGAAAAATGTTTATAAACCTCTCATTTTGCTATAACCTCATGTTGGATTCATTAAATTCTTATTTTCTTTCACTTAGCAAAAATTTTGTATTTCTTTTTGGATTGTTTAAAAGCCTCAGTTTTTGAGTGAACATTGCCAAAATTATCTGCAAATAATGCTTTTTTTCGCTCAAAAGCTGAGGTGAATAAGCTCAGATGAGGTCTATAACCAGTCCAAAAAGAAAAACAAAGTCTGTGCTAAGTGAAAGAAAATAAGAAATCAATGAATCCAACTTTAGGTTAGGCCTACAACCAAACAGTTAAAAAAAAATGTAAAACCTGTATATAAAAACTAATAAAACTAAAGTCGACAAAAAGATTAAATCCAAGATTTGGTGATACTGTAGCATAATAAGAGATTTACATGCTATTTTTTAAAAGGCACATCGTTTTTGCCTGGGAACACCAAATTAGGTAAAGCCAACTTGTATCAGCACAGATCTAAAGAAACATTTTATGATATTAAAATCACTCTGTGCTCAATTAAAAAGCCATTCACCAAAAACATGTAAGCTATTTTGCTAATTTAGACATTGAATTGGACGCTCACATCCCTTCACTCCTCGCCTTCTGGACATGTTAGCCTGCCTGAACATGTTAATATGGTTGTACAGATTGCATTGTGCATGTGGTTTTATGTCAGGTTCTACCTGGGTGGCCCAACCAGTGTGAGAGGTTTCGGCATGTACAGTATAGGCCCTCAGAGTGAAGGTAAAAGCTGAAAAATATCTGAATTTACAACACATACAGTCATTTTTTTGTACATTTATACATTAGTTTTCTTAATGATTGTTTCCGATTTGATGTCTTACCTGATCAGGTGATTATCTGGGTGGGGAAGCGTATTGGGCTGGTGGGCTTCACCTGTACACACCCCTCCCTTTCCGCTCAAACAAGGGCGGCCTGGCTGACCTCTTCAGAACACACTTCTTCCTTAATGCTGGAAACCTTTGCAACCTCAACTACGGTCAGTAGTCATTTATTGAAAACATTATTTCATTAGTCTCATCTGTAGTTAATGACTGAATATGTGCACTGAAGCCTTTTGTCCACATGGTGATGCTGTTGTTGAGTGAACTTTAGCATGACACTCAGTCACAACAGTGGGCAGAGTATTATAAAAACTACTTGTGGTATCAATCAAAGATAATTTGTATGTTCTTCCATTTTGACATTTGTTCTTGACATGTAGGAGAGGGACCACATGCACATCTGCAGAAGCTAGCAGAGTGTATCCGCTGGTCTTACGGTGCAGGAATAATTCTACGACTGGGAAACATTGCTAGGCTTGAACTCAATTACTGCTTCCCAATGGGTGTTCAAAGCGGAGACAGGTACATATTCACATCCACTGAACCACATTCATGCTGAATCACTGGCAACATAAAGGGAGTTTTTTTGTAGCCAAACCACTAATTTATTACCTTTACTCTGACGTTTTAAATGAAACAGTGATGGTTTTGACAAAAACTGTCAGATTGAATTGAGTCTTTAAAATCTTGTAATATTCACCAATGTAACCTAAATTATTTTATTTTTATTCCCTGACAGGATATGTGACGGTGTGCAGTTTGGAGCAGGTATCCGTTTCCTTTGAGCTCTTCAGCTGCCGTCCTACTGTTGAAGCAGGGGTTTGTGGGATAGCGTTTTTTGGATTTTGAACCGAGGGATCCCTCCTGCATGCACACTCTTAAGGATGCACTTTGTTTTTGTACCTGTAAGATAAAAAATACTTGGTTTTCCTGCAAACCTCTCACTGTTTGATTAAGAGTCCAGGGTTTAGTAAACGAAACCTTATCAGTCTGCATCGAGACTGCAGGTGCTAAAATAGTTAGGCTTTTAAAGTAGTTTCCAATGAGGAGAGCTTTAGAGATTATTCATGATAAATCTGTTAAACCAGAGATTAAATTCAAATCCACACCACCGTCCACTTGATTATGTGCTTGGCCTGCATTGGGAGAGTTATTTTTTTTTCTTTTTTAAGCAGTCCCTGCTACTTTGATAAAACACTGAATTATATGAATTATTAATGGATTATTTAAAGATGCATTTATCCGGTAGCCATTTGAGTTGAGCACTTTTTCTCCTTTTAAATATTGATTGTTTAATGTTTCAGTCAGTTGTCTCCTCTAATGCCAAACTAGATCAATGAATTGATTCAAACTGACCTCACTGAATCAGTAGCGAGTCAAGTTTCCTCCAGCCATAAGTCCCCTTTGTGAAATCCACCAGCAGTGCTTTATTATTAAGACACGTTTTATTATCGTCTGAACTTTAAATTTATGTTTATTGTGCACAAAAAAATAAACCTTTTGGTTCCCTGATGTATTTGTTCTTATTTTGTGATCATGGAAAAAAAAACATTATCGCATTAAACAGCTGAAATTAAATTGTCAAACACATATTCTATAGGGCAATGGTGTATATAAAACACTTACTGAAAATTGCAGAATCTGCTGGAGACCTTACAGAATGAAGAATAAAAACACATGAGATTTTGTCTCTTGCGTGGCAAAACACACATATCAGAGCCATTTTTCTTCCCATCAAGTGTAACTAACAGATCATGAATAGCTTGATATCTGTTGTGGAAAAGTAAACAGAAATGTGGCCAAAGCATTTGCAGGATTCCCCCAGAGCCAAATAACTAACCTTGAGGAAAGGACCAAATACACACCCCCTGTTCCAACAGATAAATTTAATAAATCAAATAATACTTTAACTTCAATACATAATACTAAATTAGAAGTTCTAATGATTGTGCAGGTCTACAAAAGTCTACAATTTATGTAGAATCTAGCTTGACACATTAAGGCCTTAAAAACAAGCAGAAAATCCCAATTCTTGGCTTTAAATGTTGCCTACATTACAAAAAATTAGTATCTTCCCAAGTTTTTTTTTTTTTTTGTCTTCCTTTCGGGTATGTGACTCTGGGCCATTTAGCCAGTCGGAAGTAGCACGGGTATATTTGTAGCAATGGCCAAAAATACATTGTATGGGTCAAAATTATTGATTTGTCTTTTACGCCGAAAAATTATGAGGATATTAAGTAAAAATCACTTAATGTACTTAATTTTAATAAGTAATATGCATTGCTAAGAACTTCAGTTGGACAACTTTAAAGGCGATTTTCTCATTATTTTGATTTTTTTTGAACCTTCAGATTAAATAAATAGTTGTATCCAAATATTGTCCTATCCTAACAAACCATACATCAATGGAAAGCTTATTTATTCAGTTATTATCTCTTATATATTATCTCAATTTTACAAAAAATTGACCCTTATGACTGGTTTTGTGGTGCCGGGTCACATATATGAATTTGTGGTATATGAATGACATCCGTAAATCAAGATACATCTACTTAAGATGTAAAATGAAGACATAAAGTTTTGTTTTTTAAAAACTGAACAAAATTAAGTGAGTTTATGCTTAAAACAAGAATGAATATCTGTCAGATGGGTTGTATGTTGTAAAGTATGTTTATATAAATATTGTACAATTTTCAGCACTGGTAAAATGAGTTAAAAAGTAATGGTTTTAGCTTTTAAGTATTGCTAATACAATTCGTGAGCTCCCTAGACATTACATTTAGGGAACATACTAACGATTTATTTCTTACATTTTCTTTACTCGGTTGTAAAAAGTATTACACTTGTCTTCATAAACCTCTCAGATACCCTGTATGTTATTAATAATATTAGACTTAGTTATTAATCATTAATAACTGCTGCTACTACGGTTACTAGAATGAATAGCCTCTGTGACGTATGTCCCGGGAGCGCGCACGTACTGAACTCGCCTTAGCGTCAGTGCACGTCGGTTCAGTCTGGTTCTGCTGCTACACTGACCACATACAGTCAGTCAGCGAACCGCAGGTGTGAGTTTACAGTACCGCATGTTCCCAGCCCACCGCCCTGGACTATAAACGTAACCTTTTTTAAGTGTTTACAATATTTTCACCATGTTGTGGACGGCGAACACGGTCATAAGGAAATTCTCCTCGAGCTCTGTGAGTAACCGCATTGTTGATTTTGCATTGATATGAATGAATGAATGTATACGTGAAAATGTGCTGTATTGATGCTTGTTGCATGTATATACCTTAAAATAAGTTTATAAATGTTGGTGAACTCTTAAATAACATTATAATATAGGGTTTACCATGTATAGTTATTGCAAGCATGCTGTCACCTGATATAACCCAGTATGTTAACGCAATGTTGTCGGTGTTACACTTATGCATTAATTCACTACATATGCGCACTATATGCATGTTAATCAGATATAGGATTTTATACAGTTAAACCGGCTTGGGATTTAGTGTTTGCCACGTTGCTTCGTCGGATTACTTCCACTGGACAGATCCGTGGAGAGTTGCATCAGCATGGGAGCGAGAATATATGAAGGCAGATCATATTACTAATGTCACTACTACTAGAGCACAAAATATAACTTCAAATCACATGTGCATTGATATATAAGCATTTTGCATGCATGATCTTTTTATACGTCAATCCATAATAAACTTCACTGCATGTTTGCAGTGTAAGCAATGCTTGCAGCTCTTTAATTTTAGCTCCATTGTGCAGCACAGTTGCAGTTTCACAGTGTTAAAGTGCTTTATTGGCATGTTTGTTTTGCATACAACATTGCTAAAGCATCATATGGTCACACAAAACAAAGAAATGAATACACTTAAAAGATGTTTAAAGGAAAAAGCACACAAATAATAATAACAATACAACATAGAATGGAATATAATGAAGTAAAATAGACAATGTTGTGCTTTTTGTCCATATCTGTAAAGGTATTTAGAAATACAAAAATGCAATTCATGCAGACATCTTCATGCAGAAGTCTTTTATTAGGTTGTTAATACAAAAAATAAGATAATAATTAAAAATAATTAAAAAGTTGAAATTCTTGGTATAAATAGTTTGGCATAATATTTTATTCATTTGAATAATAATAATAAATATATTATTTATATTTTAAAGTAATTTACTCTCATTTTTATCATTATCTGAATTAAATTTAGTCATTTGAAAGATGTAATAAAAAGTCTAATTAATGGCCTTAAATTCTTGGTATAAGTAGTTTGCATTCATTTATTTATTCATTCATAACTAATAATAAATAATAATACAACTTATTAAATATTAGTCATATTATCAAATATTTGTCATTATCTAAATTAAAAATCTTTTGAAAGATTGTTTAAAAAACGGCTGAATTTCTTGGTATTTGTTAAATATTTATTGATTTTTTAAATTTATTTAAACATGAATGAATAACTAAATAATACTAATATGTGTTGTTTGTATTTTAAACCCATATGTACTCCTTTGTATCATCTTTGACTTTGCAATTTGTCATTATCACATAATACACTCAACACTAAATCAGCTATGAAGATCAGAGCAGTGGTTAGTTTCAAAGAACAAAGGGCTATATTATGTAACTGGACTTAGAAATTGATTATGTTTCATTTATTAATATCAGTGACACTTTACAGTAAACCACTTAGTTTTGTCTGATGAGCTTGTTTAAAATGTTTTAACATTATAATACTGTTTCTCACAGGCTTACTACCAAAACAAGCTGAAGCTGGCTCTGATTGGCCAGAGTTTGTTTGGACAGGAAGTGTACACAAACCTCCGCAAGCAGGGTCATAAAGTGGTGGGCGTTTTCACAGTTCCTGATAAGGATGGCAAGGCGGACCCCCTGGGTGAGTGTCAGATGGGTGGGGGTGGGATAGAGCGGAGCACTGACCGTTTTTTGTTACTGTAGTGGTGTCATGGGGGCTGGGAAGTGTCACAGAAGAGGAACCGAAAGATGGAGAACAGGAAAATGAGAACCCCTCTCCCTCTTTTGAACATCTCTAATTAAATTTATCAGGTTTGTGGATAACATTAAGGCTGCCATTGTTCTAATGAACTCTTACAGGAAGTGAGGTCGGCCTATTTTAGTCACAACGCGGCATTCCTGTGCAGCACATGGCTCACAGCTCCACTGTGTGTGAGTGTTTATGTTTTCATGAGGCGCAGAGGCAGTTCAATTTTGGTCAGGAAAGAAGTTCATCCCGCATAATGACCACATTGTTTTGGCGAAAGCGGTGTGAAGCTGTGTGAGGTGAGAAGTCCCCTAGTGATCTGAGCATTTGTGATGTATGTGAGAACAAAGACGAAACACGGTCATTCTTACAGGAATTTGTATGAATTACAGATGGCAAAGGTCTTCACTCATTACATCAGTGTGTTATTGCCCAATGTTGAGTGCCCAAAACTGTTATTAACATTATTGCAGCTTTAAATTATAAAATTATAAAAAATAAAATGCATTAAATTAAAAATATAAATTGCATGCATATTGACCTACACACACATTTATTGTAATGTTTTATTTTTTTATTTTTGTTTTTGCAACATGCAATGACATATTGACTGATAATATAATAATATTTAATAATTAAAATAAAAATGAATTTGCATGGATTAAAAATGTGCATATTGATAAGTGCAAAATTAAGAAATATAAACACAGATATGTGTATATATACATATAAATGTATTAAAAATTCATGCATGATAATTTATAATAATATTAATACAATTAAAATATTAAAAAATAAAATTTAATGTAAAGCTTTAAATTATAAAATTATAAAATACATTAAAATGGAATAATTTTTTATTGATAAGTGCAAAAAGAAAAAAATGATATACACACATATATACACAAACATGTAGTTTTCTTAAAATAAAATTATTATATGTATAATAATTTGTAATAATTATAAAAGTATAATAACATTTTTGTAATAAGTTTTTTGATTTGTATTATATATACACACACACACACTCATTTTAATATTTTTTTCTATTTTTGCACTTTAGAAACATGCAACATAAAGTGATAATATTATGTTTAATAATGAAAATAAAAATGAATTTGCATGCTTATTGATAAGAGCAAAAAAAAAAAATACTCAACTTCAAGTTGTTCCAAAAATGTATGAGTTTCTTTCTTCTGTTAAACACAAATAAAGATATTTTGAAGAATGTTGGTAATAAAACAGTTGATGGTAGCCATTAATAATATGGAAAAAATACAGAATTTAAAGAGAGATGACAGAATTTTCATTTTTGGGTGAACTATCCTGGGAAACCAGGGAACATAATAAACTCTGTTCCTATTTACATCTGCTTTCTATTCAGGCTGAACTGTAGAACTAGTTGAACTGGACTTCAGAACCTCTGAATTGTTACTTTTTGATTCATCTCCAACAAATCATGATTACATAATGTGAACAGCGCCCAGGGCATTGTAAGTCTTTTGAAGTTGTTACAGTGGCGTACACTAACAGTTTATGACGGATACATTTATAGATTCAGATATGAAGGACAAGGTCAGTTACTTAAGTATGCATGATATTGATTTGATAGGTTTTGCTTTGTCTCTCTATTCATTGAAGTTCAATAAAGTGAACATGCCAGGTGCGACCTTACGTAACTTCTCAGAATCAATTTCTCTCTGACCTTCAGCGGTGGTGGCGGAAAAAGACGGGACCCCGGTGTTTAAGTTCCCACGGTGGCGGGTGAAGGGTAAGCCCATTCCAGAGGTGGTGGAGGCGTACAAAGCGGTGGGCGCCGAGCTGAACGTCATGCCCTTCTGCTCCCAGTTCATCCCCATGAATGTGATCGACTACCCAAAACACGGCTCGATTATATACCACCCCTCCATCCTGCCTAAACACAGAGGAGCCTCCGCCATTAACTGGTGAGATGTTACTAAAATGTAATATTGAGAACTGTATTTAGACACTTAAAACGAACGTTTGCCGAAAATGTACTCACTCTCAGGCCATCCAACATGTAGATAAGTTTCTTTTAACAGATTTAGAGAAATTTAGCATTACATCACTTGCTCACCAGCGGATCCTCTGCAGTGAATGGGTGCCGTCAGAATGAGAGCTGATGAAAACGTCAAAATAATCCACACTACTTCAGACAATCAAATTACTAAAATACGAGTACATAATGCTTGCTCCAGTGAAAAAGTCATCTAGTCTGAATCAGGAGAGAAATATGCACAGGTCAAGCATTGTGTACAAGTGAAAACAGCCCAAAACAGTTCTAAATTGGTGGATTTGAAGGATTCGTTTTTTTGGCCAAAAACTATGTTTTTAAATTAAAACATCTCAATGATGGATTTGTTTCTTACAAACACACAACTTTTCTCTTCAGAAGACATTAATTGGACTGGAGTCGTGTGTTTTTATCAGCTGTTTGGACTCTCATTCTGACGGCACCCATTCACTGCAGACTAAGTGATGTAGTGATAAATTTCTCCAAATCTGTTCTGATGAAGAAACAAACTCATCTACATCTTGGATGGCCTAAACATGAGTAGATTTTCAGCAAATGTTCATTTTTGGGTAAACTGTTGTTTTAAATGAAAAGAATTTAATTATGTTTGTGCAGGACACTAATTGAGGGTGATAAGAAAGCAGGATTTAGTGTATTCTGGGCTGATGATGGTTTGGACACTGGCCCCATCCTGCTGCAGAAGGAATGTCCAGTAGAGCCCAACGATACAGTGGACACACTTTATAACCGCTTTCTGTTTCCAGAGGGCATCAAGGCTATGGTAACTATGAAAATGACTTTTTATTCAAACTACATTCTTAAAATCAAATGGTTCCACAAAGAACCTTAAACATCCATGGAACCTTTCAAATGCAGAAAAGGTTCTTTATAGTGAAAAAAGGTTCTTTAGATTTTTTAAAATGTTCTTTAAAATGGTTCTTTGAAGAACTGTTCAATGAAAGGTTCTTTGAGGAACCAAAAATGGTTCTTCTATGGCATCACTGCAAAAACACCCCTTTGGAGCCTTTATTTTTAAGAGTGTAAATGTTGGATTTTGACTCCTGTGATGTTCATGAATCTCAGTTGACTTCCAAATTGTTCAAACAGGTAGAAGCTGTACAGCTCATTGCAGATGGCAAAGCTCCCAAGATCGCTCAGTCTGAAGAAGGAGCCAGCTATGAGGGAATCCAAAAGAAGTCCAATGCAAATGTGAGATATATGTAAAACAGTTATTAGCTGTGATTATAGGACTTCAAAGGTAAGCAAAGAAGGCCCGAGAAGTAAAATTTTTTTATCGTCATTTCCTGCCTTTCTTTCTCCAGGTGAATATGGCTCAGCCGGCGGAGGTCATCCATAATTGGATTCGTGGTCATGATAAAGTTCCAGGTGCCTGGGTTGTTATTGATGGAAAGGTGCGTTTTCTAAGCACATAGTCTGTTTGAATCTTGATCTAAATGGGGCTACAAAGAGGACTATAACAAAAAGATACTTCATATGTAACCCTGCACCACAAAACCAGTCACAAGGCTTAATTTTTTTAATTGAAATGTATAAATCATCTGAAAGCTGAATAAATAAGCTTTCCATTCATTCATGTATGGTTTGTCAGGATAGGACAATATTTGGACAACTATTTGAAAATCTGGAATCTAAGGGTGCAAAAAGTTGTCCAAATGACGTTCTTAGCAATGCATATTACTAATCAAAAATTAAGGTTTAATATATTTACGTTAGGAAGTTTACAAAATATCTTCATGAATCATGATCTTCACTTAATATCCTAATGATTTTTAGCATATAAGAAAAAACGATCATTTTGACCCGTACAATGTATTTTTGGCTAATGCTAGAAATACACCCGTGCTACTTAAGACTGGTTTTGTGGTCCAGGGGTACATATTTGGTATCAAAAACTCACTTTATTGTGACTGTCCTGCTATAAGATGTAAACTGAATTAAGTTTTACTGTATAGTAATGTGTGTGTGTTCTGTTCTGTAGCCAGTAACGCTGTACAGCTCATCAATGCTGAGCGGGTCGGTGCCTGCAGGACAGCCAGTCGAGGTGGAAGGGGCGTCTCAGCCTGGACTCATTGCCAAATCTGGGCTTATTCTGTTCGGGTCTGATGGAAAAGCGGTTAGCTTCTGGGTTTTTATTTACATGGCTTCTAGGCATTAAGTCTGTGCTACAAACTCATAATAAATAGTACTAACTGCTTTAATGTAATATCACTGTGCAGCTCCAGGTGAAGAACCTGCAGTTTGAGGATGGAAAGATGATTCCTGCATCCAAATACTTCTCGTCAGACGAGGCTGCCAGTTTGGACCTCACAGATGATGAGAAGAAAATGGCAGAGGAGATCAGGGTATGTGTATGTTTATGTGCCTCAGAAATGCATTTGTGCTATATATTTGAGCAATTATGTCACTTGTATGTTGTTTTATACTTGTCTAGGCAATCTGGAAAGGTATTCTGAGTAATGTTCCAGTTATTGATGACACAACCGATTTCTTCAAGTCTGGAGCTGCTTCTATGGATGTAGTCAGGTGAGTCTGACCATCATTTATTTATTTATGTTGTTTATTTTATTTATCTTATTTATTTATATACTGTTATAGTAGTTATTCATGTTTTAAATACGCTTTTTTATTTCCATTTTAATTTTAGTTAAGTTTTAGTGTTTTTTTATTAATGTTTAAAAAATATATTTATGTTTGTTTATTTTAATCATTTATTTATTTCTGTTTACTAATTCAATTTTTTTTTTTTTTATTTATGCATTTATTTTAATCTTTTTATTTCAATTTCTGTTTATTTGTTTAATTTTTTAATGTGTCTTTTTTTTATCTTGTATTTATTAAAATTTTTGTTTATGTATTTTATTTTTATTTATTTTATTCTAAGTTGTAGTTTTGTACTTTTTATTTCAATCAATTTCAATCAATTTCTGTTTATTTTACTTCTTTTTGATTTATTTATCTTTTATTTATTTTTATGTGTTTTATTTTTTCAATTTTATTCACATTTTTGTCTTGTTTATTTATTTTAATAATTTATTGTTTATTTCATTTTTAAATTTTAGTCTTAGTTTTAGTATTTTTAGTAATGTTTTTAAAATATTTCTATTTATTTGTTTTATTTGTATTTATGCATTTATTTTAAGTTCAATTTTTTTAATACTTTATTTATTTCTGTTTATTTATTACAACTTAGCAGAAGTATTCTGAGTTCACTTCACGTGCAAAAAGGTTAGGCAATTACAAGACAGGTCATTTACATATTAAAATCTCAGCAAAAACAATTTGTTTACTTGTAAAGTGGTTGAAAATGGTCATGTAACACTATATTATGACTAGTTTTTGAAGAAGGAGACATTTATGCACATTATAAGTGGATTATGTGTTATTGTGATTGTTTGGTGTAGATTGGTGGAGGAGGTGAAGCAGAAATGCGAAGGAGTTCAGCTTCAGAATGAAGACGTCTACATGGCCACGACCTTCCAAAGCTTCATCCAGGTGTTCGTCCGCCGCCTGCGTGGAGAAGACCAGGAGGAGGAACTAGTCATCGATTACGCGACAAAGGACGTCAATAACATGACCGTGAAGATGCCATATCAGTGTTTCATCAACGGCAGTTTCGAAGATGCCGAAGATGGAAAGACATACAACACGGTGAACCCTACAGACGGCTCGGTACGTTCAAGTCATCTCAAACACACACACAAACTCATCCCTGGCATGTCTAATGGTTGCGTTGTGTTTCAGGTGATCTGTAAAGTGTCATATGCATCCGTGGCGGATGTGGACAGAGCGGTTAGTGCAGCCAAAGAGGCATTTGACAACGGACCTTGGGGTAAGATGAACCCTCGTGACCGTGGGCGGCTGCTCTACCGGTAAGAGTTTTGTTGACTTTATTGAGCCCTGGGACAATATTTAACATAGATATGTAAAGTCAAACTCATTTGCAAAACAAATAGCAATACAGTGTAATCATTCGACCAAGAATTGATTTCTCAGAGAACTCCTGGTTGGCAGGTTTCATGTTAATTTGCAACAAATCAGGAACTTTTTTTATTTTTCTTGTGTGTAGGTTGGCTGACCTGATGGAGGAACACCAGGAGGAGCTGGCAACTATTGAGACGATTGACTCTGGTGCTGTTTATACACTGGCTTTGAAAACACACGTCGGCATGTCCATTCAGACATTTAGATACTTCGCTGGTTGGTGTGACAAGATCCAGGTGTGTGTTTGTGTTTACTCAGGTATCTATTTTATAACTTTTGTCGCTGAAACATCATGTCCTATTCCTCGCAGGGCTCAACGATACCTATCAATCAGGCCAGACCCAATCGCAACCTAACCTTTACAAAGAAAGAGCCTCTGGGGTGAGTGATTGTTAATGTGTGTGTATGCAAAATTGATTAGTATCAAAGTATAACATGGTGTTGGTTTGTGTCTCAGTGTGTGTGCCATAGTGATTCCTTGGAATTACCCACTTATGATGTTGGCATGGAAGAGTGCAGCCTGTCTGGCGGCGGGAAACACACTCGTCTTGAAACCTGCTCAGGTAAAACACACAAACACAAATATA
>JAHKKF010514117.1:0-11060 GCA_019740295.1 Labeo calbasu | reverse complement strand
AGAATTGTGAGATACAAACTTGCATGTGTGATAAAAAAGTCAAAATTGCGAGATACAAACTTGCATTTGGGATAAAGTCAGAATTACGAGATACGAACTCGCATTTGCGGTAAAAACTAGCATTCAACTCGCATTTGTGATAGAGAATTGTGAGATACAAACTTGCAGTTGTGAAAAAAAAAGTCAAAATTGTGAGATACAAAGTCGCATTTGTGAAAAAAAAAGTCAGAATTGTGAGATACACTTGGAGATATACTCCAAAACTACTAATATTATTCAGATTGTCATTTCTGATTATTTTCATTACTGCTATTATCATTGCTGTTCCATTGCTGTATTTATTATTACACTTGCTACTACTACTCAAAAACTACTAACATTATTCAGGCTGTTTATTTCTACTGTCACTGCCGTTCTTCGATTTTTTTGTGTTTTGTGTTTAGCGTATGTTGTATGTTTTGCACTAATACTAATAATAAAAAAAAAGAATTGTGAGATACAAACTCGCATTTGTGATAAAGTCAGAATTGCGAGATACAAACTCACATTTGTGGTAAAAACTTGCATTTAATTCGCATTTGTGATAAATAATTGTGAGATACAAACTCACATCTGCAATCAAAAAGTGATTTACATCTCTCAATTCTGACTTTATAACTTGCAATTGCAAGTTTATATCTCAATTCTGAGAAAAAAAAAAACACAGAGCTTATTTTCTCAACCAATCCAAAGCCAGTGGAAAAATCCTATTGAGATTTGTCATCACCGGAGCGCTCCGTACAAACTCTATAGCACTTGTTATATGAATATTTAAAGTATGTTATTTGTATTAAATTTTGTTTGAGAGTAAGACATTTATGCATACACTGCATAAATGTGACATAACAACGTGCTTCATTTGTTAGGATCTATGAACTGGTTTTGTTCAAGTCCAAAATATGATCATATCAAAATATGATATGACTTTAAGGGTCAGATCAGGTAAAAGCTGTACATTTTAACTTTTTAAAGTGCACTTTGGACTCAGTACAAGCAGACAGCTCTGTCATAAAATGACCTTGGATTCTATACAGCAAGCGACTGGCCTGTATAGAGCGTGGGAAAGCGTCATATCAGTGCAGCATTCTCCCTACATGACAGATCGCACATTCACTCTGGGATGAGTGAGCCATCGATTTCTCTAGTTGTGAAAAAAAATCCCATCAATCGGAGCCATAATGTGTGTCTGGCCAACTGTAACCTTCATTCCTTTCACTGTTGCTCTGTAATATCCTCTAAATGAAGCCGAATCAATACATGTTGTGCTTGAAAATGTCTTGATTTCTCTGATCGCTTTTGCCTACATTCTGCATAAGAAATATTTTCAGCAGGATATTGATAGAATGAGCCATGACTGGCTAAACCTTGGCACTATTACAGTAGGCCTGAGGTCAGACATCAATGTTACTAAGAAAAGACACACATTTCAAAGCTGGACCCGTCATGAGGAAGGAAATAAAATATTCAGTGTAAAACCTGCAGCAGTAAAAGTAAAACCCAAGGAAACTAAGCACTAATGCAGGACTATTTCACCATCTGATAATTTTTTGGAATATGCTAGCTGCACAAATAATATAATACTAGCAATAATACGTAAGTAACTGTAATCAAAATAAACAGGTTTGTCAGCGCTTAAAAGGAAGGAGAAATGCTTCCCATGTCTTCCGCTGTTGATGTTAAAAGCAGTGCATTCTATCAAATGTGTAATTTTGTTGCAATTTCGTCTGTCACTTTAAAGAAATCAGTTAAATTAGGCAGAAGTTAACACAGACAGGTTGCATGAATCACCTCATCCTCGAAAATCATGAACAAAATGATGCAAAGTAAAATAAAACATGACCCAGGCTACAATATAAACGGGTTGTGTAATTTTTCAGTGTATAATAATAATAATAATAATAATAATAATAATAATAATAATAATAATAATAGTGTTTATTAAAATATTAATAATATTAACTACACATTAAACACTAGAACATTATAATAAGTATTAACATTATTATTATTAACAACATTAAAATATGAATGTATATTACAACATTAACAATGGTAAATTAGTTATGTAAACAACAAAAACAACAACAATAAAAACAATAATAACAAAAATAATAATAAATATGAATTTATTATAATAAATATGTATTTTAAAATATAATAACAAATATTTTCAGTGTATAACAACAATAATAATAATACTAATGATATGAATGTTTATTAAAACATTAATAGTTACTATACATAAAATTCTGAAACAATAATAATAATAAAACAACAACAATAATAAAAATAATAATAATAAACAATATGAATGTTTATTAAAATATTAATAATATATAAAAATAAAATAAAAAAAATAACTATACATACAAGATCTGAAACATAACAACAATAATAAACAATATGAAAAATATTCATATGAAATCTTATTAAAATATAAATATAAAATNTAATAACAAAAATAATAATAAATATGAATTTATTATAATAAATATGTATTTTAAAATATAATAACAAATATTTTCAGTGTATAACAACAATAATAATACTAATGATATGAATGTTTATTAAAACATTAGTAGTTACTATACATACAATTCTGAAACAATAATAATAATAAAAACAACAACAATAATAAAAATAATAATAATACAAATAATAATAATAATAATAATAATAAACAATATGAATGTTTATTAAAATAATAATATATAAAAATAAAATAATAAAAAATAACTATACATACAAGATCTGAAACATAACAACAATAATAAACAATATGAAAAATATTCATATGAAATCTTATTAAAATATAAATATAAAATATTAATATTAAAAACATTACCTATACATAAACATTCTCAAACATAATAATTATAATAATAAACACAATATAAATGTTTAATAAAATATTAATAATATTCTCTCTATATAAAAACAATAACAATAATAATGATGATAATAATAATTATGAATGTATTTTCAAATATATTAACAAAATTAACTAAATGGTTTAGACATTTTTCAGTATATAACAATATCAACAACAACAGTAATAATAATAATAATAATAATAATAATATGTATGTTTATTAAAACACTAATAATATTAACTATACATAAAAATTCTGAAACAACAACAGTAATAATAATAATAATAAAAACAACAACAATAATAATACAAATAATAATAATAAACAGTATTAATGTTTATTAAAATATTAATAATATAATAATATAAAAATAAACACAATATGAATGATTAATAAAATATGAATAATATTTTCTATATATAAAAATTCTGAAACATAATAATAATAATAAAGCAATATGAATGCTTATTAAAATATGAATGATATTAACCACATAACTGCACATATCTGCACAATAAACATTTTTGATGCTATGTCGTAGTCATGAAAAATCTGGTTCCTGATTGAAAACCAGTTAAGAACCACCGCTATAGACCACGACTTAATGCGCTAAAGAATCCAAAGCCATTCCAGCGAATATAATTAGCATGCTTTGCTAGCATCTCATCATTCAGCAACCACAGGACAGCATATGCTCCCTATAATTATCATAGGATCAGATCATTCCGTCATACAGCATTAAGCTAAGCAGAGTGACTTGTACTGCATTTTAAAGCCCTGAATGGTGCGTGAATGCAGAGTAGCGGAGATTACCCACTGTTTTCTTTAAACCGGCACTGAAACGTATTCAATGGCTCGCAGCCTACAGTGAGACGCTCTGACTAAGAACGTAAGACACAAAGACGCCGTGTGAGAGCAGAAGCGCTGCGCCGCGTAAATCAAGCTCCGTCTGAATCTCTATTAGTCCAGATGTTGAATTAATCATCCTTACCACTCGCATGGAGGAACTTTTAAGTCATAATATCCTAAATTATTCACATTCCCTCTGCTGGAGTAATTTCCCTCTGAATTATTGAATTTGCAATTCACAGATTGACTGGCTGATTGCTCTTTTAACTCTACCCAGGCCTTCTTTGATGTTTCCTGCCTCTTTCGTTGTAAGGGATTTCAAGCCACCTCCAAATCTAAAGGCATTTTCATCTAGACTGAGTCATTCCAGGAAGGAAAAGAGGGATATTATTCGACTGCATAAACATCTCAACGACAGATGCTTCAATGATTAGAAATAGCTCACTCGCAGGACAAAGTGGCGATGCTAAATCACCACTATTGGCTGAACGTAATCAGCTAATTAATATTCATGAGTCTATAAAGTGTCTCTCCACTTTACAAACCAATTCTGCGCCCCGGTCACCGCTTAAGCGTTTCCAACACACTTGAAGAGAAGCAACTATTTCAGTTCTTGACGAAATAACTCACAACTGGGGGACGTGGCCTCGTCAAGCCCTGAAATATCCATCATTCGCTTTAAACCTGTGGGAAAGGCAGGCTGAAAAAATTGTCTACGGTGGCCACTGTGAAAATCCTCACCTCACTGACTCAGAGAAGTGGATGAATTCTTTTACTAATCTCTATTCTCGCTTTCACCCCGCCGTTCTAGTGCGCCACCGACGCCTGCGTGAAGCCTATAAGTCCTGACACAAATCAGTCATTTTGTTGAGAGAGTGGCCAGCGGAATCGGCTCTGGCAACAAGGTGAGTGCAAAGAGCAAATATACAAGATATAGCACAGCGGTGCGCCACGAATACAGCTCCATCTAAACTTGTAACTAGAAGCGTAATGGCTGCTCATACTGAGAGTGCCCACTCAGGTATTTGAGCCAAGTGAATGTTGAATATGAATGAAAATGAAATGCACTGGATGAGCAAGTTACACAACTGAGGTATCCAGTGTGTTTATCTAAAAGTCTGTAGCAGAAATCACCTTTGGATGTCTAAATTAGGTCAGTCTAAGTGAGTCATACTTTCAGCAAGTAATTTGCATTTTAAACTAGATTTCTGTCATCATCTCGCCACAGTTCTGTCACTTCAAACTCAAAGAACCTTGTTTTTCTGTGAAACACGAGTCAAATTGTCATAGGTGCTCTGTTCTGTACAATTCAAAAAAGTTATGAGTAATATATACGTGTATAATTTTATATATTATATAATATGTACAATATATATCTCCATTCAAAGGTTGGGTTGGTGAGCACACTAAGGCTGCATGTGTTTGAAAAAAAAAAAATACAGTAAGAACAGTAATATTTGAAATATTATTCAAATTAAAAATGAATTTAGATTTTAAAACAAGCTATACTTTAATATTTTAAAACAAAACGCAGCAGTTTTCCAGTCTTCAGTGTCACATGATCCTTCACAAATATTTTTGAACATTTTATTTATTTAGTTAAAAAATTAAGTAATTAATTGCACATTTTCTGAAATTAATCGCGATTAATCGCAATTAATGCACCAAACATGTTTTTAAAGTTTTTAAATACTCTTAGGTTTACACATTCAGTCTTCAAACTAATGTAGAAACAACATAAAGACAGTTAATTTTGACAGCATTTAATTTTGCTATAAATATTATACATATAATATTTACGAGTAAATATTATATGTATAATATGTACAATATATATCTCCATTCAAAGTTTGGGTTTGTAAGCACACCAAGGCTGCATGTATTTGATAAAAAACAACAGTAAGAAGAGTAATATTGTAAAATATTATTCAAATTAAAAATGAATTTAGAATTTAAAACAAGCTATGTTTTAATATTTTAAAACAAAACTCAGCAGTTTTCCATTTTATTTAGTGCTTTCAATCAACTGTTAAAAAATTAAGTAATGAATTGCACATTTTCTGAAATTAATCGCAATTAATTACACCAAATATTACAGATTTTAAATATAGTTTTATATTGCAATAATTTCAAATTCAATCTTCAAATTAATGTAGAAACAACATAAAGACAGTTGCTTTTGACAGCAGTTAATTTTCATGATTTATGAATAATAGCTATAAATATTACACATATAATACTTAAGTAAGTATTATATATTATATAATATTTGCAATATATATCTCCATTCAAAGTTTGGGTTGGTAAGCACACCAAGGCTGCATGTATTCGATAAAAAATAAAAATAAAAAAGAAATAAATAAAAATAAAAATACAGTAAGAACAGTAATATTGTGAAATATTAATTAAGTTTAAATGAATTTAGAATTTAAAACAAGCTATATTTTAATATTTTAAAACAAAACTCAGCAGTTTTCCAGTCTTCAGTGTCACATGATCCTTCACAAATATTTTATAAACATTTTATTTAGTGCTGTCAAACGATTGCTAAAAAATTATGTAATTAATTGCACATTTTCTGAAATTAATTGCGATTAATCGCAATTAATTGCACCAAACATTAAAGATTTTAAATACAGTTTTATATTGCAAAACTTTCACATTCAATCTTAAAATTGAGAGAAGTAAAAAAAACCATAAAGACAGTTACTTTTGACAGCAGTTAATTTTCATGATTTATGAATTATAGCTATAAATATTACACATATACTACTTATAAGTAAGTATTATAAAATATGTGCAGTGTATACCTCCACTCAAAGTTTGGGTTGGTAAGCACACCAAGGCTGCATGTATTTGATAAAAAAATTAATAATAATAATAATAATAAAACAAAAATAAAAATACAGTAAGAACAGTAATATTGTGAAATAAAGTTTAAAATGAATTTAGAATTTAAAACAAGCTATATTTTAATATTTTAAAACAAAACTCAGCAGTTTCCCAGTCTTCAGTGACAAATGATCCTTCACAAATATATTTTTTTAACATTTTATTTAGTGCTGTAATTAATTGCACAGTTTTCTTAAATTAATCCCGAATAATTGCAGTTAATTGCACCAAACATTAAAGTTTTAAAATATACTTTTATATTGCAACAATTTCACATTCAATCTTCAAATTATTGTAGAAACAACATAAAGACAGTTACTTTTGACAGCAGTTAATTTTGATGAGATATGAGTAATAGCTATAAAAATAATACATATTTACAAGTAAATATTATATATTATATAACATGTACAATGCTTATCTCCACTCAAAACAGTAATATTGTGAAACATTATAAACATTTAAAATAAATAAATTTAGAATTTTAAATGAGATATATTGTAATATTTAAAAAACAACAACAGATTTCCAGTCTTTAGTGTCTCATGGCCCTTCATAAATATTTTGTTTCACATTTTATTTAGCACTGTCAATCAATTAAAAAATTAAGTAATCAGTCACGCATTTTTCTAAAATTAATTGTGATTAACTGCATTTAATTGTGATTAATCACAAATAATTGTGACAGTTAATTTTGACAGCACTAATTTTCTTATTTATTAACATACATATTTATTTATTAACTATGACATATTTATTTATTTACTTATTTACTTACTTATAACCTGTCTATGGTGAGTTTAAAGCTCCAGTGTGTTTAATCTGGGGAAGATGGTAGATTTGCTCGGAGTTAATTCGACTCCGCTTGTTCCATGTTTTTTTTATTACACTGTGCTTCCTCGGTCCTCCATTGCTAAGCACCTCTTTCAGGGCAATAATTAATTAATCAGCAAGATTAGAAACAGCAGGTTCGTTTTGCATCCTTGCAATTAATTTTCAGTCTCCTGAACACATTTAATCAACTACAGGTAACAGACTGCATTAACCATCTAAGTTTTTCATGCCAGTCTGGCATAGCTGGCTTCCGGAGGTATTATCCTCAACATTTCCATCCTGGCAGCAACAGAAGACATTGTGGACTAGACTGTCAAAGCATCACTACCACAGCAAATAGTAGAGGACATTTCAGTGAGGTATTGGAAGGAAGCACCAGTGGGGCGCAGCTGCTTTGCCGCAGGTATATAAAACCACCACTTCAGTCGAACCCTTACGCTGAATAACATCTCCTACTGTGTTACTGCTTCATCTATCCAGTATCTCATCTCCGCTGTTCACCAGCTGTGCGGAGCGTAGCTTTCAGTGCCATGGTTACAGTCTTGTGTAAAAGATTTGGTCTCAAGTGTCACGTTTGGTGGCATTTGCTTTAAATGCGGTTTAGAAGCCCAGTCCTGATTGTTCAAGCTGATGTGTTTCAAGAAATACTGAAGAAGCTTTTAACGATTTCTCTTCATTTAAATCTCTAATTGCATGAAATGCATCAGGCAGAATGCAATTAATAAACACAGGGGGTCCAAAACCGAATGCACACTGAAAATGAGATTTAAACCTGGAAATAAACCAAGTTGTGGGACAATCAGGTCTAGCATGTTCAGCATAAACTCAGTTGCTGCTGAGTTTATGCTAAACATAAACAAATATTAAAGAATTAAGAAAATGACACTGATGGCCCAGAAGGAAAAATGACGCATTAAGGGGGTACAAACTTTTGAACAGAATGAAGATGTGTACATTTTTTCTTATTTTCCCTAAATATTTAGATAGTACTGCTCTGCAGAAGCTACAGAAGATGATTACATGTTTCCCAGAAGACAAAATAAGTTAATGCATTCTGTTTCCTTCTGAAGCATCAGTGAACATTTAAATCTTCTGTAATAGTTGCATATGAGTGCCTCAGTTGTCCTCTGTGTGAAAAGATGGATCTCAAAATCATACAGTTATTGTTAGAAAGGGTTCAAATACACAAAAATGCTGAAAAACCAAAGAATTTCTGGGACCTGAAGGATTTCTGAAGAACAGCAAGCAGCAAACAAGGGACTCATAAACAACTATCACTAAAAAAAACAAGAAAAAACAGCTGTGGATCGTTCAGGTAACAATATAGTTACTGAACAGTATTAAGAATCAAGCGTATGTAAACTTTTGCACAGGGTCATTTTTATAAATTAAAGTACTATTTTCTCTTGTGGACTGTATGTAAATGACTTTTATGTCAAATATCTTATCCAGGTCAGTACTAAAATAAAAAAATAAATAAATGCATGTTATATGATCCCTCTTATTTTGGAAAAATAAATAACATTTTGCATATTCTGCAAGGTGTGTGTAAACTTTTGATTTCAACTGTACTAGCCAGTCTAGTTAAACACCACGTTAAATCCTTCTTATAATGAGATGTTAAGCTATGCTGAGGTTATGCTAAGAAAATATATTTTTTTCAACATATCACCCAAATTGTTTATAAAGTAAATGTAAAATAAAATAGAATAAAACATCATTTTTTACTAGTAGTCTCAGACTTTTGGACCTCTCTGCCTGCCAATACAATAAATAGATATTTATTAAATAAATAAAATAAAATAAAATAAAATTTTACTAGATAAGAAACTTTACTACATTACTAAAAATATATCAAATATTATTTAGCTGTTTTTCCTTTTAATTTTAATATTTAAGCCATATGCTAGCCTAGCTGAACACCACATTAAATCCTTCTTATAATGAGATGTTAAGCTATGCTACATGTTGTAATTCTTAATAAAATCTAATGGGGATTTGATCTGTTATGATTCCTTACAAATCTGCAGTCTTGTACATTTCTGCAAGTCAGTTTAGATTTAAACCGTCTTATACATTATTCACAATTTACTATTTCCCAGTGCCTTATAGTGCTGCTTCGGGGTTTCTTGTTTCACGGATAAAAACAGCTTTTAATTAATGATTCATATGATGTTTCATCCGTTTATTTGGATTTACAGTATCTGAAGTTTTATGCATTTAAAACCTCAGCGCAACAGAATTAGATCAAATCTTGATTTGATTGAATTAGCCGTGTATGATTACACTCCTAAATAAGGTATGAAATATCAAAGTAATTTCAATTTCAAGTCATTGATATTGGAATTAGCAAGAACCTCATGCTGAAAATTGTTTTTGGAAACATAATAAAGCAGCTTTTACAACAGACATGGAATGACTATAAAAATAATTTGATCATGCTGTTCTCTCTATGAAAACAGAAGAGCACAGAAGGTGATCGCGTCTGATAAGCTTCATTTCTCAGACTATCTGTTGAGTGAAAGGTGCAGTGCAATAAATGGAATATTGCATGTGACAATGCCTACGGCCTGCTCTATTTGGCACATGCAGATCCTGCCATTTATAAAATAGGGCTGTTAGGATGGAGCAGGGAGGAGGCAGGTGTAGCGAACGGGGGATGATGGGGGGGGGGTTGGGGTATTGGATGTCTGTGGTATAAGCAAAGCAAATGCAATCTAGACACGCAGCGGCAGCTGTTTCGCAGACAGCGTCACTAGGACGAGGGCAGCCCATCTTGAACCGTCATAATGGGTGGCAGAACGGGGCGCCGCTTTTCCATTATGTCTAATTCCCATTCTTCTTCTCCATTTGTGCTTCATCAATTGTTATGAAGAGGGAACCAACCCCACTGTGAGTAACAATAGCAAGTCTGAGAGAATTCATCAAAACGCCACTAAAATAGGGGTAAAAGCTTTTGAGTCTCCCTGCTAGTAAAAGTTCATTTCAACATGGGGTGGCCTACACTTGCTGTTTTGAGTTTATGGATGGTGTCTCAGTTGCATAATGTCATATTTATACCAACATTTCTGTGGAAAAAGTAACATGTTTATAATAAAATGCACTGTAGTGTTTCTTTAGCTCTCTTTATACATTGTTACACTCTCAGTAGTGTAATATGTGCACTAACAACAACAATAACAAAAAAACCTTACCTAAAATAAGTAAATAAATAAATAAGAAAACAAAAGAGTTCACAATAAACACTGAAATGGCTATATATAAATATTTTGGTGAAGAACTGATCATTAAATTGATCAATAGTGTGAGTATCGAAATTAATAATGTTACAAAAGATTTCTATTTTAATGTGATTTTAATTTTGAATTTATTTGAACTTTCTGTTATAATCCTGAAATATATATATATATATATATATATATATATATATACACTACCGTTCAAAAGTTTGGGGTCATTGCATTTTTATTGTTTCTTTTATTTTTTTAAGAAATTAATACTTTTATTCACCAAGGATGTATTAAGTTAATAATTAAAAGTTTATTAAAAGTTAATAATAAATAATTTACATTG